>CAIGQV010019087.1:7335484-7352601 GCA_903798115.1 Danio jaintianensis
AGAATCACCACAACAGATCAATTAGTATAGTTGTTGTGTTACCATAGCAACCGCAGAATATAATATAATATAATATAATATAATATAATATAATATAATATAATATAATATAATATAATATAATAAAACCCAGAGCATGTAAAAGATCTAAAGCTGCAAGTGGCGATGGACTAAAGCTGTCTGTGTTGTGATTGGTGGTAAATGTTGATTATATTTATTCAATGCTGTCTAATGGCTTTAAATCTTGCTCTTGGCTGGAATAACTGTTTAAAGTAGGAGAGCATTTCCCAAAAGCATCGTAAAACTAAAGTAGATTATGAACACCGCCGGCACTCACGCTTACAGTGCTGCTGGGAAATGATGCTCAACAACACATGCTGGCTTCAGTTTGAGCTATTTTATACTAATGATACATTCAACATATCTAAAGCAAAATGGAAATATTCCTCAGATATTTTGTACATCTCCCATACTGAAATCTGATATATGGCAATATGCAAATTTTCTTTTCGTCTTAGTCCCTTTATTAATCAGGGGTTGCCACAGTGGAATGAACCGCCAACTATTCCAGCATATGTTTTATGCAGCGGATGCCCTTCCAGCTGCAACCCATCACTGGGAAACATCCATACACACTCATTCACACACACTACGGACAATTTAGCTTACCCAATGCACCTATACCATATGTTTTTGGACTTGTGGGGAAAACCGGAGCACCCGGAGGAAACCCACGCCAACACGGGGAGAACATGCAAACTCCACACAGAAATGCCAAGCCAACTGACCCAGCCGAGGCTCGAACCAGCGACCTTCTTGCTGTGAGGCTATTGTGCTACCCACTGCGCCACCGTGCTTCCCCTCCTGGGAAATTTGCAAATGTTTCCCAAGTGTTGCTTAACGGGGAGATGTTTTTCAACACATTTCTGAACATAATAGTTTTAATAACTCATTTCTAATAACTGATTTCTTTTCTCTTTGCCATGATGACAGCACATAAGACTTGACTAGATATTCTTCAAGATTCATTTGTTACAGTGCTCTTAAATGTGCATTGTGATGCATTCAGACTATTGGAAATGCTGTTGTGAAAGCTGATGATCTTAAACGGTAAACCTTATAACATTTAAAATGCATATGGAGCAGATGCGAATACATGTTTTTATGATTTTCCTGTGTTCTAGGCAGTGTTTAATTACTTTGTAAAAACAAAATATTTCTGTACGACTACAAGGGTTAACAATTTACATGTTAACACATCAACATGCAGGCATTCAGTGATTGATTAAAAATGAAATGTTGTTTTGTATTGGTTTATTATGCACCTCATTAGCTTTTAAGTCTTAATGTTTTATAATGTTTTATAATGCATGACTAGAACAGTATATATTACATTTATAAAGTATGTGAATAATTACTGATAAAACAAGAAAAAAATGAGCCAGTGTTAAATTGTTAACACTTTTGAAAATGTTAATTTAACTCTGGCCAGTGTGGATTATATATACACCGGTAAAGTGTTAAAATGAACTCTTTCAGAGTTGAAATGATACTGGTGATTTTGCTGTGTAGTATTCAGCTTAAAGTGACATTTAAAGGCTTAACTAGGTTAATTAGGGTAAAGTTAGGGTAATCAGGCAAGTCATTGTATAACAGTGGTTTGTTCTGGAGACAATCCAACACTAATATTGCTGAAGGGGGCGAATAATATTGACCTTAAAATGGGTTTAAAACAATTAAAAACTGCTTTAATTCTAGCCGAAATAAAACAAATAAGACTTTCTCCAGAAGAAAAAATATTATAGGAAATACTGTGAAAAATTCCTGAATCTGTTCAACATCATTTGGGAAATATTTGAAGAAGAAAACAAATTTCACAGGAGGGCGAATAATTTTCACTGATAACTGTATATTCTTAATTATGCATTTATTTTATTATTTATTTATTCATATTTTTTTGCAGGTTTGGTCCTGTATACTCCAGAGGATTTCCATGCTGTAATTTTTCTGGTTGCTCACTGAACACAACAGAAGAATTATGAATGCACTCAGTGGAACTCGTAAATATTAAAATGACAGCTCTATAAAAACTAAACTAGGGGGTCGTATCGTAAATATTTATCATTTTTCCCTCTTTCTCCTGATCCTCATCCACTTTATTGCATTTGCACAAATTCACCAGCTTCCGCGGCAGGTCAAAATAAAGGCAAACGCTACTAAATCCACATTTTAAGAAAGAGAAATCTTTATTTTTGACAACAGATCAGCCTTTCAGCATCACTAATGAAGCTCTCTTCAGATATAAGTGCACTTAAGGACAAAATGAAGGCAGCTTTGCGGGATAGAAAGTCTTTTGTTTGTAATCCTGAAAAGTCCCTGAGAAATGAACATGCCTCGACCTACAGCAGACACACCTGCACACACTTCATATAAATCACACACACACGCACGCACGCACACACACACGCTTTTATCCTCTCTATTTCATTTTTTTAAAAGCTACATTATTCATGCTGATGTTTATGTTTTGTCTAAATCTCTCTTAAAAGACTGAAAAGTATTGCTCAGTGCTGTCGGAGATTAAAAAAATATATATATACTTTAACCTCAGAGTTATTCAACATAGGCTCATTCTGAAAACGTAGCCCTATATACATTTCTGGAGATCGCGAATTATGTAGCCAGAGGTACGTATGCATTTAAAGAGCCCCTATTATGGGTTTTTGAAAATGAGCTTCCATGCAGTGTGTAACACAGCTCTATGTGAAGTGAAATATCCAGCTAAGGCTTAAATCTGAAAGTGTGCCGTGTTTAAAACTATTGATTCTTCTATAAAAGAGTCGACTCAGAGTGGTTCAAATGAATCGTCGGGGTAACGAATCTTTAGCCGTGTCGGTGTGACTTCGATACGGAACTCAAGCCCCGCCCATTTGTTGCACGAGCGGACTCGGGGAAATTGAAACCCCCGGCCCCGCCCACAAACACTGTAGAAAAAAAAAGAAGACAAACACTGTAGCAGATCCCGGTTGAGTCATGTCGTGAAGACGCTGTGCTCTGAAGTGTGAGGGAAAGTTAGTGTTGTTTTCCCGACCCAAAGATGTTCCCCTCATTTTTCTGACGAGTGCTTCAGCAATCTACATGCTTACAACGGGGATTCGTCGGCCGTTTGTTAAAGGAAGGATCAGAAAAGACTATTGATGTATCAGAGCTTGACAGGAACTTTACAGTACACAGTTCATGGATCAGTTCCTTCCTCCATTTCACAAGTGTAAGTAACTTAAGTGTGATTAAAATGGTTGCCTCCTTGTTTTTTCGAGCTTGCAAATTATGTATTTAATTGTGTTTTGTCTCTTGTAATCGCTCCACGTGGCTTGTACTGTATCTGATTAACTCCTTATATTCTCATATCGCATCTGCACTGCTTTAATGCACTCCTGCATTGGGCTCACACATACACTCTGCACTCTGACTACTTCAACAATGTTGATAAGCCGTGGTGGGCGTTTCTCTCTGTCTCACACTGAACGCAGTCGACCAATCGCAACAGACTGGGTCATCGGACCAATCAGCGCAGATTAGCATTGCGCTAAGGAGGGGTTTGGGAACAAATGAATCGCTGAACGAATCATATGGGAGTCGTTGGGATAATTAGGTAAAAATAAATGCATATTATAAGACAATGAAAGTGTTTATTGACCTTGCATGCAGATCAGCCTGTTGTTGGAGACCCCCAAAACCCAAAATATGACCTTTTTTAATGCATAATAGGGGCTCTTTGAATGCATTAAAATGAATGCTCTAAGGTGGTATGACGCCGCTCCTTTTAGTGCTTACTAGCTGACCGCCTACCTTCGTACAGGCGGCTTTTCCGCTGTTACCAGTTTGTCCAGTGGTTCGACACGTACATTGGCGGATTTGAGATGCAGAGTGGAGTTGACCGAGATGACGGGGTTCGAGTCCAGAAAGCAGGTAAGACAAACACAGAAGCCAAAAAATAAAACAAACAAGTAAATAACAGGGTGAAAACATGGTAAGATCTGAAAATCAGGCGGTCACGCCGGCTTTTCTGTTTGGGTTTAGGGAATGAGGAGGGTGGGGGTATCGGTCGGTCGGTCTGTCGGTCAGTCAGTCAGTCAGGCGACAGTGGCCTCTGGTGGATTTACGTGAGAACAGCAGGCGCGAATGGCACTTGCAAGAGAAATCTGAGATCTCAAAAAGCGTACACAGCGGCCTCTGGTGGATTCACAAAAACAAAAACTGCAAATAAACATACCTCCTGGAACATATTTCACACTGTCCAGAAATGTATACATGGGTACTTATCAATAATGAGTCTGGGTTGATTTTCTCACCACACATGCAAATAGCACTGAACATAATGGAAATGTTTCAAGGGGACCCAAATATGTGACGGACCTGGCTGAGATTTGTTTACTGTGCCGTGACTATTGCTCAGTGCAGTTGTAGGTGATCTTTGAAAGGTGAGTTTTTGGTTTATTTTAAGATCCTGATCACACCATTCCCTTGTCTTTTGTATATTATTAGCCTCATAAACCAGATCCATCACATTTTAAGGTACCCTTGAAAACGACGTCTCCTGTTCATTCCTGTGGGATGTTTCTGTACAGTCTGAGAGAGAGTTTGTGTCCATAAAGGCAGCTGATGGTGATGGTGGTCAGGTACAGATCTGTCTGGCCGCTGGAATAATGAACACCTGAGATCTGCAGGTGTTAATGATAGGCCGCGGTGTCGTCTTTAACACCTGTGACACACAGAGCACAGGTGTGGATCTGTCTGGACCTGCAGATCCGCCTCTTTTTCCCAGCATTCCCAGCCTCTAGTTTTGAACAGCAAACAGGAAATGAGCCAATTAGGGAACCCCTGAAGGGTGCTCCTCACAAAGCAAACAAACAACAATAAAAGTCATAATAATAAATCCTCCTAATAAAACGTTTATTTCTCTCTCTATTGACCTTATTCTGCAATGCGGAAGTGAGCTCATTCTTGAAAGTACCATCAATACCATCTACCATGATGATACCATCTATAAATCTATTTTTAAAAGATAAAGTTTTAGACAAAAATGACATAAATTTAACATATTGGACACTGTAGCTTCTGACCCCATCAGCAGGGATGAAAGTAACACACGGGTGGGTCAAAAGTAACACAACAATATTTGATAGATTTACTGGCTTAATCTGGTTTACTTTAAATAAACCTGACTATGACCTTGTTAATGTTCACTGCAAACATATTCATTCATTTTCTTTTCGGCTTAGTCCCTTTATTAATCAGGGGTCGCCACAGCGGAATGAACCGCCAACTTATCCAGCATATGTTTTACACAGCGGATGCCCTTCCAGGCGCAACCCATCACTGGGAAACCCAATTCACCTGTACCGCATGTCTTTGGACTTGTGGGGGAAACCGGAGCACCCGGAGGAAACCCACGCCAACACGCAAACTCCACACAGAAATGTCAACTGACCCAGCCAGGACTCGAACCAGCGACCTTCTTGCTGTGAGGTGATCGTGCTACCCACTGCGCTGCCGTGACGCCCCACTGCAAACATATTTTGTCCTTTATTTTTGCAAACAATATTAAACTGCATTTTCATTTTAAATATCACTTCCAACAAATATTTCAAAAGCAACCCAACAATGCACAATGGTAAAATTTCCTAACATTTTTTAATAATGTTGTATTATTATTGGCAATATGCATTCATTTTTTAAATCATCTGAATTCAAACACTGCAAACTCTAATGTGGAAGTGAAAAATAAGGTTTATCTATTAGCAGTGGGACATAAACAACAGTGTTACTGTCGACCCCACATGAACTCTTGCCATTTAAACCTGATTGACTTTTGAACTGAAAAACTCCCACTTAAGGATGTGTAATTGCACTAAATGACCTGTAGATTGATCATTACTGTGATGCATGAAAAGAGAAACATAACTTGTAATAAGGAAAAAAGAATCACTACAATAATTTAATTTCTGCACTTAAAAACTAAAATTCGGACCTAATCAGCTGATATTTGGCAGCTCAATCAAGGGTTGCATGCTGAATGTGCTGTCATAGCCTGGAAAGCAAATGTTCAGTTTCCTATGGGAGAAATGACTAGGAATTTTATTCATTCATTTTCTTTTCGGCTTAGTCCCTTTATTAATCAGGGGTCGCCACAGCGGAATGAACTGCCAACTTATCCAGCACATGTTTTACGCAGCGGATGCCCTTCCAGCTGCAACCCCATCACTGGGAAACATCCATACACACTCTTTCACACACATACACACTACGGACAATTTAGCTTACCCAATTCCCCTAGAGCACATGTGTTTGGACTGTGGGGGAAACCAGAGCACCCGGAGGAAACCCACGCCAACACAGGGAGAACATGCAAACTCCACACAGAAATGCCAACTGACCCAGCCATGGCTCGAACCAGCGACCTTCTTGCTGTGAGGTGATCGTGCTACCCACTGCGCCACCATGACGCCCACTAGGAATTTTTAACTAGGAAATTACTTAGAAAATGACAGCGGAAAACAATCAAACTACTCACTCTACAAACGAGTGTGTTCATGACTATACATAAAAAGTAGAATTTTATAATATGAACATATGAGTTTACATCATCAAGCAGCAGAACGAGCCGTTTTAATCTGGAAAATCAATGGAAATGAATGAGAGAGGAAGTCTCGAGCCAAAAAAAGATTCTAACGATTGCGGCCGCTCGTACGTGAAGAATAAGCTCAATAATGAAACACAATAATGTACATTTACTGCATTTTTTTCCTTCATCATTTCATTATTGTACCTAAGGTTCATATACAGTTGATGGTAAAATCATTCATTCATTCATTTTCCTTCAGCTTAGTCCCTTATTTATCAGGGGTCGCCACAGCGGAATGAACCGCCAACTATTCCAGCATATGTTTTACACAACGGATGCCCCTCCAGCTGCAACCCAGTACTGGGAAACACCCATACACACTCATACACTACGGACAATTTAGTTCATCAATCCCCCTATAGCGCATGTGTTTGGACTGTGGGGGAAACCGGAGCACCCGGAGGAAACCCACGCCAACACGGGGAGAACATGCAAACTCCACACAGAAACGCCAAATGACCCAGCCGGGACTCGAACCAGCAACCTTCTTGCTGTGAGGCGACAGTGCTACCCACTGCGCCACCCTGCTTGGGAAATACTTGAAATATAATTAAAATATCACTTGCTTGAGGGCGAATCATTTTGTATATGTCCATATAATATTATTCATGCTTTTAGAAAACACATACACACACACACAATGTATTTAAGAGAGCTCACCTGTTTATATTGAATTTAATTTACATCTCCATAAAGTGGTGACACTTTACAATGAGTTTGCATTAAAGTTAGTTAATGCATTTACTAACACGAACAAACAATGAACAATACATTTATTACTGTATTTATTCACGTTAGTTAACATTACTTAATGGTAACAAAGTTGTTCACTGTTAGTTCATGTTAGCTCACATTGCATTAACTAATGTTAACAAGCATAAATTTGGATGATAATAATGCATTAGTAAACGTTGAACCATGATTAATAAATGCATGTATTGTTCATTATTAGTTCATGTTAGTAAATGCATTAACTAATGACACCTTATTGTAAAGTGTGACCCATACAGTGCAGTAATGGTAAAGCTGTGTTTAATTGTCTCCATACCAGCTGAAAAACACTCACAAACAAGCCGTAAAGCTCCGCATCCTCAGCGGGAGAGCTCAGATAATCATTAACAACTGACATGTGACTGAAACACACGCTCACACACCTTTCTGAGGTGGTGATGGTGTGATGAAAACATGCAAAACAGTACAGAAACAGAGAAGAGACACACAACGAGAATCAGCACACTGCAAAATATAATGCTTTTCTTAGAGCTTTGGTCTTGTTGCTTTAGTACAAATATATTTATTTATTTAAAAATTGTTAATCAAGAAGCCTTTTCCAGACAAGCAAAGTATATATATTGCTTTGTTTTCTCAAAATAATGTCAAAATTAAGTGTTTTTCCTTATAATAGAAAATAGAAAATACCGAAAGCAAAACATTTAGTCTTGTTTTCAGAAATAATGAGTCAAAATTAAGTGAGTTTTTCCCTTAAAACAAGCAAAATAAGTAAGCAAAATAATCTTGTGCCAAAAGGAAAAGCAAGATTAGTTTTCTTCCCCCATTGGCAGATTAATTAGCTTGTTTTAAGTAAAAACTCACTTCATTTCGATTCATATCTTAAAACAAGAGAATATTTAGTGCTTGTCTAAAATGCTTCTTGATTTAAGAGTTTTTAGATATTTGGACTAGAAACAAGACAAAAACTCTGAGTAAGAAACACATTCTTGCAGTGTAGTGCTTGATACATTGAATTCTCCTCCTCCAAAGGCAGTGTATGAACACACACCTCAGCCGTGCAGATCCAGCAGAAAAGCAGCTCCATCTGTGCAGCTCCACGATAAACAGATGCACCGCAGGGCATTACAACAATGAGCTCGCTGTTCATGATCTCACATCCAGAGCAGATCACAGAAATCCATAAACAAACCAACACAGAGATGAAGAGATGCGCATGTCTGACCGCACAGGGACCCAGAGCACAGCACATCTACAAAAAGCTGCAAACAAAAATACTTTTCTTACTTTGAGTTTTGTCTTGTTTCTAATCCAAATATCTAAAAACTCTTAAATCAAGAAGCATTTTAAATTACAAAAATAAATTACAACCTACAAAATTTCCACAACATTTTTCACATTTTTTTTTGCTTCTTGATTTTTCCTCTTTTTTAAATTTGTATTTAATATTTTTCTATAACATATAAATGTGGCTGTACTAGTGTTTGGACCGTTATAAGTTATTTTGTTAGATGAGCTCCAGATTTGGCTTCAGTACTGACTAATCTAATGTATTTGCACAAATATAATATTGTATAGCTTCCTATTAAAAATATGAATTTAAAAGATAGATTTGTGAGGGGTGCACTTATATATGCTCAGCACTGTACAGTATTTATTTTAAAGTACTATTTATATGGGTAATATTTGGAAAAAGTAAACATTGTACAGGCATCGCTACAGGAAGCAGAAAGTTGAACTTTACGTCCCTGTTTACAGCTCCTCCCCGACTGTAATATGTTAAATGCAGCTGTAGCTGAGGGTAAAACACTCCTATTGTGCTTTTTGCCCTTTGGGGTTTTTCCTGTTTGGCCTTTGCTGTAAATAAATCCCTTAATTGTGCTTTATTTTCAGTTTTCCAGACAAAATTATTGTCTTGTCTACAGATAGACAAACCTGTACTGACTTTTATTTGGAAGGAATAAAAGAAATCCTGAAGTAAAGCAACACATGGTTCCCACAACATGCCGACCGCATGCCATTATAACAGTGTTTTGGTTTGTTGCACGTTTAAGAGATCAGGTAAAGAATTTACAGCTTTCGCAATGCTTTTGGCTAGACGTCTTGTTTGAATTAAATAAAAGGACAAATTCCTGACTAGCTTTGAACACTTTAAACATTTTTCATTGCTTCTCCACATTAAAGTTGGATGATTCTGAACACCGAGAACACAATTTTGTATTTATTTATATCCGTATTTTGTGATTCACAAGTGATTTTGGTTTATGTTTGTGTTTTTGACTCTGCTCTTTCCACTTTTGATGTTGAAAATTCAACTCTACAGTTCAACAAAATGACTTTTATTGACATTTTAGTAGTTTGAGATATGTATAGGAAATAATATAGAGAGAAATAAGTCTGTAAAATAACAGAAATGAATGTTACTGAACAGAGGCTTGTCCCTGTTTTTATTCATCCCACTGGTGTTTAATAAGAGAAAGTCAGAGGAACCGAGATGTCTTGAGAGATGCTGAGCTAAATCTGTATTTGCCAATTTTTCAGTAAGATGATAAAAACACGGACACTAATCCTGAATGTCATCTGAATGTCATCTTACAATTGAGGGTTTTATCCTACGCCTCATAAAAGCATTGACCCGTTTGAGCACACTTTTAGGTATTTTAAATTTGCGTTACGGAGTATCTAAACGGCCAGAAAAGCTTCTGGGAATGATCAAGGTTTCCTTAATCCTGCAGACAGTCACATTATAACATTCCCATGAGTGCTGGAAACACCAAATGGCAGCATTAACACTGAGAAACAGCACAACCCAACGCGATGAAACACTTAACAAACCGGAGGAGTCAATATTAATGCATCTTATATATTTATGTGACAGTGGCGTATTAAAAACAGGAATGTTGACTTGCATGAATACTTTACGTTTATTTCTTTACGTTTAATTAAAGATTATTGCAGGTCACATCGATGTTTTGTGTATAATATTTTAGTTTTGAGGCATATAGTCATGTAATAATCAGAATAATGTACATCCAGCGGGTTGTTATGTTATTACACAGCTGTCTGGTATACTCGATACTGATTGGTCAGTAGCGACAGGTATGTTATTCCCAGATAACAATCGCTGAATAACACAGACTCATCCGGGAACTGAGAATCACCATCAGTGGAAACACTCACATCCATACATTTACATCCACATCCATATGCATCTGCTCGTCTGTCATTACGTGTTTGGCGGCGTCTGATGATAACTAAAACCACAGCTGCCCGACTCACTGCAGGATTAAATGTGCAGCTCAACTCTCCTGTTTCCAGCAGAACTGTTGGTCTGGAGCTCCACAGGGTCAGTATACATGGCCGGCTGCTGTAGCCAAACCTGTGCTCACTCGTGCCAATGCCAAACGCCAGTTTCAGTGGTGCCAGCAGTGGAAATCTTGGGCTGTGGACAATGTGAAACATGTATTGTTCTCTGATGAGTCCACCTTCACTGTCTTTCCCACATCCGGGAGAGTTACAGTGTGGAGAAGCCCCAAACAAGCGTCCCACCCAGACTGCTGATGCCCAGAGTGAAGCATGGGGGGATCAGTGATGGTTTGGCCTCAATATTATGGCATTCCCTAGGCCCAATACTTGTGCTAGATGGGCACTGGGTCACTGCCAAGACTACCGACCCATTTTGGAGAACCATGTGATCCAATGGGTCAAACACTGTATCTTGAAGGTGGTGGCGTGTATCCTGATGATAATGCAGCGATACACACAGCAAGACTGGTGACAGAGTGGTTTGATGAACATGAAAGTGAAGTTGAACATCTCCCATGGCCTGCACAGTACCCAGATCTAAACATTATTGAGCACTTTGGGCTGTTTTGAAGGAGCGAGTCAGGAAATGTTTCCTCCAGCAGCATCACGTAGTGACCTGAATACTATTCTGAAGAAGAACGGCTCAAAACCCTCTGCCCGCTGTGCAGGACTGGTGTCTGTCATTCCCAAGACCATAAAAGATAACACATCTCCGCCATTGACGGCAATCTGTGTTTTAGGTGTTTTATTCCATAATGCATATTATTTCACTTGTAAAATTTAAATGTATCAGTTTAAACATCATGACAAACACAGTCGGGAGGAAAAAAGGTGTTGAAATGTATTTATTATTTCGCAAGAGCACCGCGCCAGTAGATCCAGCATCAATTACCGTCCCGTTTTATAAACAACAGCTTTAATTAGGAGACAGAAAACAAGAAGGCATTTCAAAGAACTTTATATTCCTATAAACCTCCAGCGGAGACAAAGAAAACATGTCAAAGTGAGATGACCCGGGGCAGAAGAGCGGGAGTCGTCTTATAGACAGATTCGAGTTGAGATGATTATAGACTGAAGTGAAAGATAAACAGCGTGTCCAGACAGAGCCAAGCAAAGGTGTCTATCTAAATCAGGGCATACTGATGCTTTTATATACAGCGAAATAGAAACTCTAACCATTAAAAACACTTGGCTTCTGGGTTAAACGGCAGGTACATCTGAGGACTTAGCATAGACATAATGACATAGATATTGTACGTTCTTTATCAACCCTTTACGCAACTTATCACAAAGAACATTCTGTATCAACACTTTCAGTAAACAATTTAGTATGATTGATGATCAGTGTTACTTTTAAAAGTAATGCATTACAAACTTCTTTCAAAAAGTAAAGGCTAAGGTATAGTGCGAATTCATTTTCCTTCGGCTTAGTCCCTTTATTCATCAGAGGTCGCCACAGCGGAATGAACCGCCAACTATTCCAGCATATGTTTTACACAGCGCATGCCCTTTCAGCTGCAACCTGTACTGGGAAACACCCATACACACTTATTCTCACACACACACACACTCATACGCTATGGCCAATTTAGTTCATCAATTCCCCTATAGCGGATGTGTTTGGACTGTGGGGGAAACCGGAGCACCCGGAGGAACACAGAAATGCCAACTGACCCAGCCGGGACTCAAACCAGCGACCTTCTTGCTGTGAGGCCACAGTGCTAACCACTGAGCCACCGTGTCGCACACTTATTAAATTATCCATTAATTGTATTTTATTAACATCTACCCCCACCCCAACCCTAAACCCAACCGTCACAATAATGTAAACACAGTAATTATACCAAGTATTATTCATATTATTTAATAAATAACCAATTAAATTGTATTTCATTAACGTCAACCCTAAACCTACTCCTCACGATAATGTAAAAATATTAATTATTGTTGTACATCGTCACAAAAATTATGCTGTATTGATGTGCGGGTTCAGTTAGATCGCCCCCAGTGGTGAATCGATGAACAGGTTTCATTGGCTTTAGTCTAATCTAGTTGTAGATGTTTCAGTGAGCTGTTTGTAAAATGAAGAGGAATAAAATCTGTTATTAGTCATGGAACAAACAATATATAAGCAGAATTCAGATACTTCTAGACAGAATCAGAATATATGAATTGATTTAGTTTCTTCTTCTAATTGTTTCTGTAAAGGTTAAAGAATGCACAAATGTAAATGTGGATGGCACAGAAGATGGCAGGTTTCTCCTTCCCCAATCCACCACCGCGTGTTCAGATCAACCTTTCCAGAGTTTTTAATGCACTGAACTAAAGCACTCAAAGACCTTCTCCTGGAGGTCCAGTCCTCCATCTGGGTTGCTCCAGATACTGGGAATATAAAAACAGTTTAGTATGTTGGGTAACATTTTACTTGAAGGGAGTGTTTAAAACACATTCACAATTCCTTTATAATCATGACTAGGCTAACTCAGAGGGCACTATCATACACCCGGCGCAATAAAGGCGCAAGACGTGTTTGGCGTGATTTGTTGCTATTTCCAGACCAGCGCAACAGTAATTTTGACATTTTGCGCCCCGTTGTTTAAATATCAAATCCATTTGTGCCGCTTTGTGGACTCATGTGTGTGCTGGTCTGTAAAGGAGGTGTGTTAAGGCGCATTGTTGGCGCGTTGCTATTTTGAGGAACTGAAATAGACCGCGCCATTGACCAACAAAAAGTTGCTCTAAAGTCCAGTGCAGAGCACGTTAGTTATGCGTCTACGCAGGTCCAAACGCTTACACATTGCTGAATACACACAGGATGTACAGCAATACACAAATATCTTTACAGATGAAAACAATTAAAGGATTAAAATGTTACAAAGATGATTATTTTCTAGATAAATATAAAACCCACTGCCTCCATGCCTTCTTCACCTCGGGGGGCTTTTTCAGCTTATTCATGACAATCTGCATCTGTATAAAGTTATTATTATTAGGAGTATTATTTATTATATGCATATTTATATCTGTTTTAATAAAAACAAGTTTAGATTTGTCCACCTGTGGGGTTTTGGAGACGTCTGCATCACCATATGGGGCATAAGAACAGGACAAGTGTTGTCAGTTTCTTTTTTTCAGTCTCAGTTTTTTGACCACACTTTGTTATTATTGTTCATTTATTCCTTTGCTGGAAATTAGAACTGTTTAACTGTTTTCTAACTAGTGAAGCGTTCAGTTTTTCCTCTTGTAAAGTCCGCCATGTAAATAGCAAATGTGATGGAGCGACGCAACTGACTCTTAAAGGGAACTAGAGATGAGACTCTGATTGGTTTAATGCACGTTATGCTAAAAACACACCCAGAACTCATTAAGAGAATAAGCACAGCCCTGTTAGACCATGTGCCGGGGAGCAGAGTGTATTTTTCCGTCCTTACAAAAGCAAAAAAAAGTGGATTAGGACACGCCCTTAACGCATTTGCGCCATGCGCTTTAGACTTTGTGTCTAGATTGTTAAAATAGAGCCCAGAATCTGTGTCTCTGCAGAAATCCACAGATGTCCGCTGACTTTTTTCATAATTTTTTTGTATATTTAGTTATATTAGTCTATAAAAAGTCTATACAAGTAAATATTTGTTTACTTATATTATTATATGTAAATAATTCAGCCAGTCAGTCCTTTATTTGACCAGGATAGTCCCGTTGAAATGCAAGATTTGTTCATCCATGGCCAAAATGCCAGCACATTTATTTTATTTAATTTTTTTCATTAAACAGATACAAACATTTAAAACAAACAACATTTAGTTCTGTTCTCACACAACAAATATATTATTAAACTAATGAATTAATAATCCAAAAAACGCTTTGCACAAATGAGTTGTAGTGGTTTAACTGCAAGGCCATCGCTTACCTTTTGGAGCAGTTTCTGGTTTGTCAGGCCCATATACCGTCTTCATCATCCTACAATAAACACACACAACATATGACTACACAAACACACACAACGCTTTTCTTGCTTGTAGTTTTTGTCTTGTTTCTAGTCCAAATAATTAAAAATACTTCAATTAAGAAGCATTTTCTAGACAAGCAAAACATGTTGTCTTCTTTCCAGAAATAAGGAGTCAAAATTATGTTACATGTTATTAAATGAAGTGTCTTTACGTGTGTGCGTGTGTGTCTTGTAAGCAGTTGTCTGTACATGTGTGTTTTTGTGTGTGTACATTTGTGTGTGTGTGTGTGTGTGTGTGTGTGTTTGTCTGTACATGTACATGTGTATAGGTATGTGTGTTTATGCATGTGATTGTACATGTATAAGTGTATGTTTGCATGTGTGTGTGTGTGTGTGTGTGTGTGTGTGTGTGCGCGTGCGTGTGTGCGTGCGTGCGTGCGTGCGTGCGTGTGTGTATCAGTGACCTGTTCTGGTGGTGGAGAGATCAGCTCGCGCTCCTGCATGTGTTGAGGATGATGTGAATACTGTGTATGAATGTGTTCGTCTTCATAATGCTCTGCCATCGGCTTCATCCTGCTGTGCACCTGAAGGACAGCACGCAAACATCACATTAAAACCCTCAGCTCAGGAGCATTCGGCATTGTAGATGACAATGCAAAACTTGCTTCATCTAAAACTCCACATGTATAATCCTCTTAGTCTTAGCTGACATTATCTTCAGCAGCTCAAACACTCTAATGGCTAATGGCTGCTTATGCTAATGAGGGAGAGATGGGCACTAGTAGGCAAGTGTGATTATAAAAATATATATTAATATAATATATTTTGGGACTAGGGCAGCATGGTGGCGCAGTGGGTAGCAGAATCGCCTCACAGCAAGAAGGTCGCTGGTTCGAGTCCCGGCTGGGTCAGTTGGCGTTTCTGTGTGGAGTTTGCATGTTCTCCCCGTGTTCGCGTGGGTTTCCTCCGGGTGCTCCGGTTTCCCCCACAGTCCAAACACATGCGGTATAGGTGAATTGGGTAAGCTAAATTGTCCGTAGTGTATGTGTGTGAATGAGTGTGTATGGGTGTTTCCCAGTGATGGGTTGCAGCTGGAAGGGCATCCGCTGCATAAAACATATGCTGGATAAGTTGGCGGTTCATTCCGCTGTGGCGACCCCAGATTAATAAAGGGACTAAGCCGAAAAGAAAATGAATGAATGAATGAATTGTCCATAGTGTATGTGTGTGCAAGAGTGTTTGGGTGTTTCCCAGTGATGGGTTGCAGCTGGAAGGGCATCCACTGTGTAAAACATATGCTGGATAAGTTGGCGGTTCATTCCGCTGTGGCGACCCCTGATTAATAAAGGGACTAAGCCGAAAAGAAAATGAATGAATTAATTAATTAATTTTGGGACTACTATACACTGACAGCCCAAATTTAGTCTTGTTTTAGTCAAGACATCTATAATTGGATGTCTATTAGACATCTATATAACATAAAAAAATGCTTGTTTGGTCATTTCCATGTCATTGAAGAATTAAAACAAAAAAATCTAATAATAACGCATCACATTTAAACCACTCACACTTCCTGATTGTTATAAATGCTAATTTGTTGGAATAGACAGTGAATGAAGTCCACCATTTTGTGGATTTCTCATGTGGAATAACTGACTCACGGGGAGCATTAAACAGATAATGGCTACTTCCCTGAAATTCCCAAATGTTTACAAGTCACCTGTTTGGCCTAGAGACAACATTCCCCCAAATCTCTCTCAGACACTGACTCAGTCCTGCTTTCTAACAGCTTACTACAATACAACAGTTACCGGTAATGTTGGTTACGGGCAGTGTTTACTACAGCTTTATTAAAACTCTGTGATTATATACAACGAGACAATTTGATCACGACTGGAATGTAAATCACTGAGTTCCAGATTGAAAATGCTCTCACACACCTCACAATGCAGGATTCTGGCCTATTCATCTGTAACAGTGACAACCCACATATACAAATACTATAGTAATTCATAGTAAATATAGTAAAGTGTATCATACTGTATATTGTATAGTATCTACAACTCTTTGTTAATGAATGCTTCAGCATACTGTAGTATACTTTATGTAGTATATTTTTACTACAGTAAACTGTGGTGTATTGTAGTATAATATACCCTATAGTTGTAGAAAACTACAGCGTTGGGTCATTTGTTTATATTAATGTAATTGTTGTGTTACCATAGCAACTGTAGAATTTCCACAACAGATCAATTAATATAGTTGTTGTGTTACCATAGCAACTGTAGAATTTCCACAACAGATCAATTAGTATAGTTGTTGTGTTACCATAGCAACTTTAGAAACACCACAACAGATGAATTAGTATTGTTGTTGTGTTACCACAACAACTGTAGAATCACCTCAACAGAACAATTAGTATAGTGGTTGTGTTACCATAGCAACTGTAGA
>CAIGQV010019087.1:7377132-7390336 GCA_903798115.1 Danio jaintianensis
GCAACCATAGAATCACCACAGCAGATGAATGAATCTACTGTACTATAGTATGCTTCAAAAGCACTACAGTATTCACTATTAGTCCCTATAGTATGTGTTCATGTGGGTGTATAATACATACTTCAGGTGTTATAACAGGTGTAACAGCGCTCACCTTGACACTGATGACGGTGTTGAGGACTTTGGTCTGTGTGGTGTCAGTGACGGTGTTTCTCCTGTGTAACTCCTGTGGAGGAACTCGATAGAAACACGGATGTCGACTCGTCATTCTCGCACACTTCTTAGTGCCCTACACCGTCCTGAAGATCACCTGTGCTCATCATAAACAGATAAACGACTTTCTTTATGGGAGCTAAGCTTGACATTTGCTCTCGGTTTCTCTCAGTCTAGGTTTCCTTCTCTGTATGTCATCTCTGTGGACTCTTATCTATTATTCATGTCGTTTTCTTTTCCTTTTTAACTCTCTGTCTTCCTTCCCTCGACAGTGTGTGATCTCTGTAATAATGACACAGCCAGATGGTGAACGGAAGCTGGCATCAATAATTCATACCGGGGTGTTTTCCCCTCACACTGCACAAAAAACATTAGTAAAAAAGTGAGCAAACCCATTAAGTTCATTCATTCATGTTCCTTCCCTTTATTTATCAGGGGTCGCCACAGCGGAATGAACCGCCAACTATTCCAGCATATGTTTTACACAGCGGATGTCCTTCCAGCTGCAACCCAGTACTGGGAAACACCCATACACACTCATTCTCTCACACACACACACTCACACACACACACACACACACACTCATACACTACGGCCAATTTAGTTCATCAATTCCCCTATAGCGCATGTGTTTGGACTGTGGGGGAAACCGGAGCACCCGGAGGAAACCCACACCAACACGGGGAGAACATGCAAACTCCACACAGAAACACCAATTGACCCAGCCAGGACTCGAACCAGCGACCTTCTTGCTGTGAGGTCACAGTGCTAACCACTGAGCCACTGTGTCGCCCATTGTTAAGTTGACAACTTCATTTTCAGAATTATGAACATGGTAAATTTACTTAATCACTTCAAGGCAATGGGTTTATTCGCTGTTTTAAAGGCGCAGTTCACCAAAAGAATAAAATTGCTTACTATTTCCTCTCCCTTAGCTGTCACATACCTTTATGAGCTTCATTTTTTTCTATTGAATACAGATATTGATACGGAAGATATTTTGAAAAATGTTAGAAACCTGTAACCATTGAGTTTCAAAGTAGGGGAAACAAATAGTATGGAATGCTTACAGGTTTCCAACATTTTTCGAAATAATTATTTTTTGCGTCTCAAGCAGGTTTGTGACAGGTGAAGGGTGAGTAAATGATGACACAATTTTTATTGAATTAAATTATTTTTGGGTGAACCGTGCCTTTAAGTTAAGTCAACTAATCACTTTTAGTTGTCACACACATTATAGTTGAAGTCAATATTACTCACCCTTCTGTGAATTTTTCTTTTTCACATATTTCCCAAATTATGTTGAACAGATTCAGGAATTTTTCACAGTATTTCCTATAATATTTTTTCTTCTGGAGAAAGTCTTATTTGTTTTATTTCGGCTAGAATAAAAGCAGTTCTTAATTGTTTAAAACCATTTTAAAGTCAATATTATTCGCCCCCTTAAGCAATAACAAAGCTAATTAATTCATTCATTCATTTTCTTTTCGGCTTAGTCCCTTTATTTATCAGGGGTCGCCACAGCGGGATGAACCGCCAACTATTCCAGCATATGTTTTACGCAGCGGATGCCCTTCCAGCCGCAACCTATCACTGGGAAACACCCATACACACTCATTCACACACATACACTACGCTCAATTTAGCTTACTCAATTCCCCTATAGCGCATGTGTTTGGACTGTGGGGGAAACCGGAGCACCCGGAGGAAACCCACGCCAACACGGGGAGAACTTGCAAACTCCACACAGAAATGCCGACTGACCCAGCCGGGACTCGAACCAGCGACCTTCTTGCTGTGAGGTGACAGTGCTAACCACTGAGCCACCACACCGCCTAACAAAAGCTAATATTGTTTTGAATAAATAGCATGCTAAATTCTCTAAGAGAAGCATAGAAAGCCATAAAATCCTGGTGATTTACAACACAATGTAAAAAACAAATAGAAAATATGATCAAATTAATTCATTATTGTTTTTAATTTACATAATATGATAATAACAAACGCTTGAACTAGCACTCAATGTCAAATCTCATCTTTCAGTCCATTTTATTTTCAGAGGCTTTAGAGTGTGAATGACTTCCTGAAAACAGCAGATATATTTTGATGAAAAACTGAAACTGAAAAGTGCAGGAATGACGTAGACTGAGCCGAATGTGTCTGTTGTGTGGTCCAGCAGGTGCAGCAGTTCCTCAAACGAGAACAAACGCTACAACGTTCCCCTCGCTTCCTCAGATTTTCGCTTTTAAACTGTTGTCTTGTCATGTTTAACATTCAATTCAATTCATGTTTATTTATATAGTGCGTTTTACAATGTAGATTGTGTCAAAGCAGCTAAACATAGTTCTAGTAAAGTCCAGATATGTTTTACACAGCGGATGCCCTTATAGCTGCAACCCAGTACTGGGGAACACCCATACACATACACACACACACACTCATACACTACGGCCAATTTAGTTCATCAATTCCCCTATAGCGCATGTGTTTGGACTGTGGGGGAAACCGGAGCACCCGGAGGAAACCCACGCCAACACGGGGAGAACATGCAAACTCCACACAGAAACGGCAACTGACCCAGCTGAGGCTCGAACCACCTTCTTGTTGTGAGGCCACAGTGCTAACCACTGAGTCACCGTGTTGCCCCTATATATAACGTATAGAAATCAATGATTAGACAGCCGCACCAACCTAACAGTGAAAATCACTGTGAAAAAACTTGCTTGACGTGACTTTAATATGTGACCACACCATTATGTGTTTTTTTTTTCCTGAAAGGGTTTGTTCCCAATCTAACTGTTAGGCTTTATTATTTACTATTTGAGCATCTTCTCCTCTAATAGTAGTGGGAAAACCTGATTAAAGAACATATACCGCCACCTGCTGCACAACACTGGTATGGCAGCTGACATAATAAGGGGAACAGATACCAGTTATATAATTCTGGCCCTAATTCTGGAGATAGTAGTTTCAGAACTATAGTATATTAACAACATTTGCATGTGGTGTAGACAAGGGCTGCGTTTCAATCCGCTCCCTAGCTCAGTGTACATTAATTCAGTCACTAATAAGGTCACTGATGAGCTTGGTTCACTACACATTGACACACACACAGAAGAAGGTCCATGTTGTACAACATCACAAAAGAAATTTATAAACAACAGCAGAATTGATATTTGGGGCGACACGGTGGCTCAGTGGTTAGTACTGTGCAAGAAGGTCGCTGGTTCGAGCCTCGGCTGAGCCTCTAGGTATGTTTGTTCATGTTAAATAAATGTTATAAATAAAAACTGTTTGTTTTTAGATGATTTAATTCACATCATTCACATTTTATTTCATGCAAGGCAGCATAGTGTGCAACGATGCTCCCTAAATTCAACAGTTCATTGTAAGACCTTTCAGGGAGCGAACGTTTCAGTGCACTGGAAGAATTTTGCGAATGAGACAGCACTTAAAGGAGACCAATTATACAAAAATCACTTTTATAAGGGGTTTAAACACTGGAAACCATGTGTGAGTATAGCCAGAAAGTCCCGCCCTCTTTTGAAAAAGAGCATAATCTCATTTGAATTTAAAGCGACAGTCACCAAAACGCCACAATTTGGATCAAAGCCTAAAAGGGACAGTTTTAAGAGTGATATGAAATTATTTGTGTGGTATTTTGAGCTGAAACTTTACACACACATACTCCAGGGACATTATTTTAAATTTTTACATATTTGGTCTCCTTTAAAATAATTGACTCCCTGATTAGTGCACTGACTACTGAACATCAAGGTGTAAAATCTACATCTAAACAGTATGACTACATAGAACACATTTTTCCCATTATGGGACCAATTGTCCCTTTTTACCAGATGTAAAATGGATCTCTGATGTCTCTAGAGTGTGTAGTGAAGTTTCAGCTCAAAATAGCATACAGATAATGTTTTATAACTCTTTGAAACTGACCCTTTTAGCCTCTGACAGAAATTTTGTCACTTTAAATGAAAATGAGATATGCTCAAAGCCCTGTTTTCAGAAGAAGCTCTCTGTGACGTTCTTGTTGTAGGCTCTAACATTGTCAGAAACGAGAGCGACGCGCAGGTCATTCCAGAAAAGCGGCTGCACTCGCGGGTTTCTGGGCCAGGACAGAACAGACTTCTTGCAGAGACGCTTTCTCATCTGAAGGTACTTGAATTTGGGGAAAAGAAAATCCAGCAAAACCAGAACAGCAACGTCCACCTTCTCATCCAGAAGTCTCTGTTGAACTAAAAGGAAGGCTTGACGTACTATTCCACTTGCGTCAGAATAACCCCCAGGGCTGGTCAACACAAACACTGTTTTTCTGCTGCTGTAAACGGACTTGTGCAGATTCTCAATGCACGAGACTCCAGGAATCCAGTCACGTTCCTCTAGGCAAAGTTGAAAGCGCCATCTTCCCCGGTTCTCCAATCTCACAAGCATCTCCTTGTAGATCCAATCCCTGACTGCCTTATTACTGGTATCGAAGACCACAAATGCATCATACTGGTTGTCCGTAGGGTTACCGTTAGCTGGAGTGTGTCCCCGGTGTCCAGTCCACAGAATCTGGATTAAATACCACAGGTCCCAGCCGTAGAGATGCTTCAGGAGAGGAATACAAGTTGCTGCTAGTGTCAATAGTGAAGTACAGAGGAAAGCGACTCCTCCGAATATCTCCTGGCATGAGCGAAGATCCACCGAGAGAACATTCACACCAGCTAATGACTCCGGGAAACCACAGTGAACCTGTGTGGTGAGATGCGGCACATCCAAATCAGTTTCTCTAAGAAATTTGGCAAACCCTGAAATAACGCAACTGCAAGTAAAAGGATTGGCGTGCAGGACAAGTTTGCAGGAGGACCTATTTTTATGCTGCCCACCAGGAATGAAAGTACAACCCTTGTGGAATGGCAATGGGAGAGCCTGAACGTCAAGTATTTTTAGTTGGTTGTTGTTGAGATTGAGGTTTTTAAGATTTACTGCCTGACTAAGGAATACCTTTGGGATTGCAACCAGTCGGTTGTGACTTAAATCCAATCCTGCAAGACGGAGCTCAAAGTTAATATTAGGCAAGTACGAAAGCATGTTTGAACTCAGATTGAGGTAGCAGAGTTGCTGGAGAACTGAGATGTTTGCCCATGGGAAATAAGTCAACATGTTAAAGTCGACTCTGAGAACTTGGAGACTCAAAGGCAAGTTTACGATGACCTCTGGTGAGAGAGATTTGAGCTGATTTTCAGAGATGTCCAAGTGCGTAAGGTTGGTGAGTCCCTGAAAGAAGTTTATGTATTGATTACGCCAAGAGTCCCACATTATGTCCAAACGATTCCCAGAGAAAATAAGATACTTCAGAGAAGAGCTGATGAGGATGTTTGAGATTCGGAGACCAATGTGATTGTTTGCTAGACTTAGTATCATAAGAGACGGCATGTGTGTGAGAAAGGTGAACTGATGCCCCATTCCCTTCATTATAAAGTGGAACTCATTATTGCTGAGGTCAAGAGCCTTTAGGGTGCCACTTACTTCCCGAAAGGCCTTGTCAGAATACAGGTCAATACGGTTATACGCCATATTAAGGTAAGATAGTTTGCTCAGATGTGAGAATTGGTGGCCATTTAAAGTTTGACTGATGTAGTTGTAGGACAGATCAACGCATGCCACTCTTTCCATGCCTCTAAAAGTGCTTGCATTCAGCCATGGGATGTTATTTTGAGACAGGTCAAAATATAAGTTTTTAGAGCAGATTTGTCTTTTGAAATGCCACATGGAGAAATAAAAAGAACAGTAGTCTGGTTTAGAGCCCTGCGTTTCTGTATTCGGTATGGGGAGTTCTTGCATTTGAAGGTTGAATTGTTCATTGCCATGTCTTTCAGTGATTTGGTACTCTGCTTCAGAAGTGCATGTTGAAAAGCATGAACTAAAAGCGAGCATGTTTTGGGAAAGATCCACCCTTCTTATTGTTCTCAGCTGGCTAAGACCATCAATGCTAATGTCGCAGATGAAGTTCATGCGTAAATCTAAGACTTCAAGTCTTGGAAGTTTGACCAAAGGCGCAATGCTGTGGTTTGACAGCTCTTTGAAGAAAAACCCACTCAGGTACAACTCTCTGAGAGCCGTCATCTTCTCTATGTATGGTGACAGAATCAATTCAGGAAAGGTTTTTAGGGGTTCATAGTTGTAGAGAAGATTGAGAATCACAACATTCTGGAGCTCCTCGTAAAAGGTGCCATTTTGGATGGAGAAGGCTAGAAAGTTGCTTGAGAGATCTAACTCTTGGAGCTTGTGTAGGTTTATGAAGAGATGTCGAGGAAGAGTACGAAGCGAGTTGCCTTGCAGATGCAGACTCACTAGGGAGTCTCTCTGATCCAAAAAGGCATCCTGATGGAGATCTAGGGATTGGTTGTTTGGACATGGGAAACAGGGATCAGAAGCGTGGTCGCACCTTTGGCAATTCCACCCCAGGTTAAGATGTTGCAGATGTCTGAGATGTGCAAAGGACTCTTTATTGATGCATTCAATCTTATTCTCTCGTAAGTCTAGACTTTCTAGTGAACCAGGAAGATACGAGGGAACGGCAGTCAAGTTGTTGTAACTAAGGGTAAGGTTCAAAAGCTCAGGAAGATCCAGAAACACACTTGAGTTGATAAAGTAAGGCTGGTGGCATGGGTTTGCGTAGAAACAATTCTTGCTCAGCAGCAGTTGTTTTAGTTGTGGTGTACCTAAAGGTTTGACGATATGAAAAATATTGTTGAATTCCAGTCCCAGGACTACAAGCTGCTTTGGTAGAGGAGGAATCATCTTCAAGCTATTCCCGGCTAACTGGAGGGAAGTGAGGTTTTTCAGTCCAACAAACGCATCCGGGTCGATATTCACACTGCATAATGGCCATCTTGCCTCTTTAAGACGGTCTGATATACAGTTCCACATCAGGCTGAGATACTTGAGATTGGGTAGACCAGAAAATGCATCCCCTTTAATACGGTGTATATGGTTGTTATTTAGGTTGAGCGATATAACTGAGGGAGAAGTTAACTTGGGGACTTTAGCGAGACGTCTGTGCTGGCAGTCCACATTTATGTGTCCATCTTTGGTGGAGTGATTTTCACAGGGATAAAACTGAGGATGTGAAGCTGCCAAGAGTTGAAACTGATTCAGAAGCAGAATCAAGTACATCATTCGTCCAAACATGGCCTGGAGATGAGAACAAGAATATCAGAAAGTAAATGATTTGCTTTAACTTTTTTACAATGCTGACTGATACTTTTATTATGACTAATTTTGTTACTTGACTTAAAATAATCTAATATCATTAACGCTAATACTACAGGGCTGTAGAATGCTTTTATTCTGATTGGCTAGTGAAAATACTAAGGTGTGATAAACGCTCAACTAAAGTATTTCAGGCAGGTTATTATTAATACAGAATGTGTACTGTTTTTTTATTTTATTCGCAGAGCAAAAAAATTATTTTATGCATATTAATATGCAGTTTCAGTATGTAAATTCACTTTTTTACATTTAATTTTATGAGGACACTAAAATAGGGCTCATCTGTGACCAACATAATAAGATTATTTATACAATGCGGTTGAATGCTTGATTCTGATTGGCTGATGATCATTCTAAGGTGTTTGGTTATTGTCAGATAAACGCACAGCTAAAGTAGTTCCGGCAGGTTTTGAGCAGCTCCATATCACTCCGCTGAATGATTCAGTTATTTCACAGCTACAACAGTCAAAAATCACATCAAATCACAACAGAAGGCTTTGGAGGAGATGTGGAGGAAACTAGTGCTGCACACAGGAGCAGTTTGAGGAGGACAAACACCTGACTGGGAATCATAATATAAGCAGAATAGTGCACTCTGGGCCATTGAATTATTAGAAAATAATGCACACCCAAGGTCAGTCATTTCTTAAATGTGTGTCAAAGATGAGACTTCCCCTCTTAGAGTTCACAGATGTCATTCAATTTACAAAAGTGTTTAGATTTTTCATTGTAATGTTTTAAATAACTTTTGAGAAAATTTGAGTTAAATAATGTTTTATCATATTGCAACCGTAACAAACAAAGGCTGTACTGGGCTGTAATTTTCTGGCTGTGTTATATCTTTAAAAAAACGGTCCCATTGTGCAAACTATTTGATACCTTCCCTATCATTTAAAATACACAAAATGATAACAACAACAACAACAATAATAATAATAATAATAATAATAATAATTAACTTACCAAATGTTTGCAATCCAAATCTGACCACACAGCAGCGTGTCTTTTACAATCACAAGGGGAAGCAAAGAAACCAAGCAATGCTAAGGCGATATATTCATATTAACGTAGTGAACCTTTTCATGGAAGTGAAAGTCAGTCTATCAGACAAACAGATCGAGGAACAGATGTTCAGAAGTGGTGAAGCATGTGATGAAACAGGGAATCGTACTAGTTATTTCTGGTTATCGTTACTGAAAATAAAAGACTGACGTTCCAACAAACCAAAGGCTAAGTCAGACTGAAGATTTTTTTCAAGCACTAAACAACATTTGTTTTACACGTTTTTTCTCTATTATTACATGGTTTTAGCATTTCAGTTGTAGCTCACACTAGTGCTCACTGTCATACTGATATTGGGTAGTAGATACTGAATTGAAGGTAAAATTATTAGACCTTTGGGTGACATTTTAAATCTTTTTCAAATATTACACAGTGATGTTTAACAGAGCAAGGACATTTATTTTTCTTCAGAAATTAGTTATTAGAAATTTAGTCAGTATTAAAACTATTATGCTTAGAAATGTGTCACTTAGGAAATCTGAAAAAAACAACAACAACTGTATATTAAATATTTTAAAACAGTATACTGCATATATTTTAAACCCAAACAGTATAATGTGAAAGGAGGCCAGTGGAGGTGGAGGTTTAGATCATCAAATCAGCTTTACAGAAAGTCTGAAGATTTTATTGGAAACAATGCAGAAATTCACTTAGTCCACATCCCAGAGAACAACCACAATACACAAACCAGAGCATTATCAGGACCAGTCAACACCTTGGCACAAATATAACTGGCCAATACCTAAAACCAGGAACACTTTACTTGAAGAGGTGTTCATAAGACATGAAACCTTTATAATCATGATATGACACCTGAGATTTTATGCATGCTTATAACAAAACTGTTATTAAGCATCATTCGCTCAGTTATAAAGTTATAAAGATGACATTGTTTGTTGTGACAACTTGACAAACAAATACATCACAACCTGTTTTTGTCTTTGTCATGACAACTTGACAGACCAAGACAACAAAACTCATCATAAATCTGTCAAACATTATTGTCATGAAGCATTATAAATGTGTATTTGTCATTAAAATGTCTCATTAAGTGTCTTTACTCTGTCAAATCATTTTTAAGAGTGTCATTAATATTTAATGATGTTTTAATGACAGATTCAGCTTGTAGCACTGTAGTTGAGGTAAAAAAAATATTAATGATGCTGTTATAAAATTCATGACACATTTATAATGCCACATGACAATCATGTTTATGACTGATTTATGATGAGTTTTGTTGTCATGACAAAGACAAAAACAGGTTGTGATGTACTTGTTTATGTTAAGTCGTCATCTTTGCATTTAAAATGAGTGAATGACACTTAATAACAGTTGTCATAAGCATGCATAAAATCTCATTCACATTCATGTGTCATGTCATATGATTATAAAGGTTTCATGACACCCCTTCAAGTAAAGTGTTCCCCTAAAAACGAAACCATTAATGGCAGAAAGCAGTCATAAGAACTCAAACATGTTTCCGCTACTTTCAGTGTAAATGAACTTTAAATCAAACTGCATTTTCCATCACACGAACCTCTGAAAACCTTCAAGTGTTTCTGCTTCTGTATAACACAGAGTTTGATGCTACAAATCACTTGGTTAATCGCTGCTTAGAGGAAGTGATGTCACAGAGAAAGATGCTGGACAACCCAGAGAGCGCCGTTCACGAACCCGTCTGACTCTGCGTCCACTTTGGACAGAGCGTGATTATTGCCTGGGTACCACAACACTCTGCAGACACAGACACACACACACACACACACACACACACACACGCACACACGGATACACTGTAAAAATGCAGGGTTCCACACAATTCTTCAAACTTAATTGTTTTTACAAATTTAAGTTGATTGAACATAAAACAATTAAGTAAACCTTGTTGATTGAATAGTGTTGATTCATTATAAATAAGCAGTGATTCACAGAAGAGCTGCACGATTCAGAGAGCTGGGAGTCGATTACTAAAAGAATCGATTCTTTGATTCTGAGGAGTCGATTCAATTGAGTCGATTCAAAAGTTCAGAACCGATTCCATCAACAGCCCTAATGAAAGAGCTGGTTCTTTTTCTCCAAAAGTCAAGCTTTGCAGTTATTCCCATCATTTGGTATTTAATTATGAGGGTTAAATACTGCAGTTTTACACTGAAGCACTAGTTTGTGTTGAATTTGCTTGCCCGCAGGCTTTATAATGTGCTCGCTTTTTGATGCACCAAAAATATTTCTTTAATTTTTTTGTTAAACTGATTACCCAACTATTCACAGCTAAAGCATTTATTTGCAAATGTGTGTTTCAACTACGTTTTTAATACAGTTTTATCAATAATGTTATGAGAGTAGGGTTTTAAATGAATAATGAATGTGTACAGTAACAGAGTACACATTTATTACACAATCTATTATAAGAAAAATATATATTTTAAGAATCTGTTAAAGGACACCTATTCTGCCCCTTTATACAAGCTGTACAATGCGTCTCTGCTGTCTCTAGAGTGTGTATGTTCAGTTTGAGCTCAGAATAGCACACAGATAATGTTTTCTAGCTCTCTGAAACTGACCCTTTTAGGCTTTGATCCTAATTGTGGCGTTTTGGTGACTGTCGCTTTAAATTCAAATGAGATTGTGCTCTTTTCAGAAGAGGGCGGAGCTACAAATGCCTATGTGTCAGCATAGTGGCAGATTCAAAAACAAGACATCCTATGCTAATGAGGGAGAGATGGGCACTTGTGTGGATGAACGCACCTTAAGGGGACCTGCAAGGTCTTCAGAGCTCTGTAATATTCAATGCCCTGTTTATTGGGGACTCGTTTGTCGTCTTCTCCCAGCATCAGAAGCACTGGAGTCTTTACCTGATCAAACAAACACAAGCATGTCCACTATAAGCCCAGCAGGAATACTGTAATCAGTGAATAATGCTGCATAATGCTCACCTTGGCAACGTGTTTTATGGGTGACTTGATCAGCATCTGCTCCAGAATTGCAGGTTCAAGATGAACGTCTGGTTTATATTTATAACCAGCTTCCACCATACACCTGAAGGCAAACACACACACACACACATAAATGCATACAAACATACATATACACACATAAACATACACACACACACACACACACACACAGAGAGACACATAGACACACATACAAATATACACAATCACACACAAATACATGCGCACACACATACACACACACACACACATCTTCAGGGGAATATCACGATGCATCAATATTAGTTCACCCACAATTTGAAATAAATATATAAATTTAATATCTTATTTTGCACAGTGATTTGCATTATTTTGCATCATAAGGCAAATAAAATAACACAAAAACTATACATTTAAATTGTAATTTATTTGTACATTATAATAATAATTTATTTTAATTTTCTTTTTTTTTTATTTATCTTTAATTTAGGCTTATTTTAAAGAATTATTTCTCTATTTTTGATTATTTGTATTCTAGGACCGACCTGTCACTCACATGAGATCCACCAATAGCACACCATCAAACCACAACCATCCAATCAGTTCCCTTCTGACAAAACTAAGCCCCGCCTACACTTGTTCTTGAATTGAACATAGAGCATAAGGAAGAAAAAACCTGATCTGTGTCATTACCAGTCTGGGATGTCTGTGCTGCCGACCATGGATGCCAGATTGGTGACTGGATTTCGCGTCACACACGCCTTGTAAAACCCAGGATATTGTCCAATCAGATGACAAGCCAGAAATCCACCGTGAGATCCTCCAATCACAGCCACTTTCTGCTCATTAAAGCCGCCTTGCTTCAAAACACTGTCCACCGCAAACTGATCAGAGAACAGCAAATTTACAACAACTATTTATATAGATTGAATGTATAATCACAGCCCACACGCCACAAATTCTAGCAAAACAAACTTACAGATGTGTAAACAACATCTCAAAGAGTGTGAAACCTTTCATGTATATAGTGTGTACCTGCACGTCTTTTACATCCTGAGTGCCGATGTTTCCTGGTAAGGAGAAGACATTATCCTGACCGAAGCCAAGCGAGCCTCTGTAATTCACTAGAAAACACAAGAAAGAAAGAAAGAAAGAAAGAAAGAAAGAAAGAAAGAAAGAAAGAAAGAAAGAAAGAAAGAAAGAAAGAAAGAAAGAAAGAAAGAAAGAAAGGTCAGTGAATTATTGTCTCTCTATATGTGTGATCAGACCAAATTCAGACTATGCTGAGATGTTTTTATGAACACACAGCTTTTGTCATAATGTGATATTTTTAACACACTCCATTCAATTTTCACTCATTTATTCCAAGAATTCATTCATTCATTCACTCACTCACTCATTCATCCATTCATGCATTTACTCACTTATTCATTCATACATTCAATGATTTATTTACTCATTCATTCATTCACTCACTTATTCCCTCATTCATTCATTAATTCATTCACTGATTTATTCACTCATTCATTCATCCACTCACTCACTTATTCCCTCATTCAATGATTTATTTATTCATTCATTTACTCATTAATTCACTCACTTATTCCCTCATTCACTCATCCACTCATTCATTCACTCACCTATTCCCTCGTTCAATCACTCATTCAATGATTTATTCACTCATTCATTCATTCACTCACTTATTCCCTCATTCATTCATTAA
>CAIGQV010019087.1:7413290-7449661 GCA_903798115.1 Danio jaintianensis
TTCCTGAATCTGTTCAACATCATTTGGGAAATATTGGAAAAAGAAAAGAAAAAAAAAGAAAAAATCACAGGAGGGCGAATAATTGTACATAGTAGGTATATGGCTTAGGTGAAGTCTCCAGAAATGGTTTATATGCTCATTTATTACTCCATAAAATACCCCTACAATCAGAAAGTCCTTATTGACCATATTTGGAATGGTCATGAATATTAACGAGCTCAGCTCTGATGTGCAGCTCTCAGTGCTCTCTCTCTCTCGCTCTCTCTGGCCATGTCCACACCAAGCGGCAACCTCTCGCTCTCCCTCGTGAAGCCAATATGGAAGTAACTGAAACTGCAATTCATCGACTGGCCTTTGGGGGCTGGCTCCAGGAACTCCAGATGTTCTCTGACTGCAATGCTAAATTGGCCAATTTTACAGCTTATAAAAACATGTTTACAGCCTAGTACAAAAGATGGTTTTGGAGCATATAGTTAATATTACCCTTCATGACAACTGTGAGGAGGCGAATTTTTTTACAACTCATCCGTTTCGTTTTTATTAAGTTATATTAAGTCTGCATAATTAAGGGTGTGGCCACTTGAGTGACAGCTAGGTCTCGCTGGTCGCTGTCTCGTCACTCTGGCTGATTAGCCGCTGAACTCGGCATATACATCGTATTTTTGTGTTGTTTTATGTGGCTTTACACAGTCAATTGCCTTCTTGAATTATTTCCTACAGTTATCAGATAATATGGCATGCTGTGTGTTTAATTGTGCTCACAAAGCATTTAAGTGGCCTCCATTTCCCACTCGAGTGCGCACCAAAAACGGACCAAAAAAACGTACCGAGACCACCTCTTCAGACGAACCCTGGAGCGGTTCGTTTGTGGTGAGAACATGATCCGAACTAAGACAGACCCAACCGCAAAAAGTACTGCGCCTTTTTGGACTAATCCAGCTGCCGTAGTCTGATGTGCTGTGCATTATGGGATGTGGAGGAAAAATATTTGTTGGCAGTGCTTTACCAACAATTTTAAACAGAGAGAGAGAGAGAGAGAGGGAAAAACCGGTAATATTTCCGGAAGATGACCATGTCGCAGTTTAGCTAAATTAATTCACGCCTCCTCCTGAAGTGACGTGTGATGCGCCTTCGCCGTTTGCAATGCATTAAAACATTGTTGTTGCTTCATTCTGGAAATGTATAGTTTGTCTAAAGTGATGTATATAAACTATATAGTATACTATGAGCAGGGATACAATCAGCCAGCGCAGTCGTCACTCCAAAGTAAAAAGCGACATTTTGTGTCTGCCGGTTTGTTTACTTGCGGGAGTTCATTGGCATTTTCCCACGCATTAATTCTGACCAATCGAAAAGCAGTTTAGGAAATACGTTCAATAACATCTGGCCAATGAGTGATGTAGATTTTGTCACATGACTGCATTTTGGTTCTTTTCAACTGGCTCGGACCAAAGCAATCAGTGTGGTGTGAAAAGGACCCAAAGACGGCAGAAAAATGCTACAATGTCTCATTGTTGCCCTTGGCCCGGACCAAATGAACCGAACCACAGATGGGAAAGCACTCTAAAACTATTATGTTTGCAAAACTTGTCTCTGTTAAACATCATTTGGGAAATAACTGTATGATTACATTTCTTTAATGAGATATCCATTAATGATAGCGCAGGAATATCTTCATGCGACACCATTAAAATGACTCCTCAGTAAGTGGGGCTAGTGTGTGTGTGTGTGTCTGTTAATTAAACTGATTCTGTTCAGGCTTCAGGATGGTCGTCCAGTCTCTTCCAATCAGGGAGCCAAAGTTACATGCATAACTAAGACTTAATACTGTCCAACCGTTCAATTAAATTTTATAGTAATAATCTTTTTCTTACCAGAACAACTAGACAGCTTCTCTCCCTCTCACGTTCATTCGTCAGTTGTTTTCTCTTCAATGTAAAACACAATAGGGAAACTTCATAGGTTTTTCCAGTGCGAATGTCCTCTGTCGGTTTAGACACCTTAAAATAACACAGAAATAATCCAAATATTCACCTTAGTCAATCAGCTGCTTCCTCTCCAATATATTACCACTTTAACTTCTTTTTAAATTATGCAACTTTAGGTCTCTATAGGGTGAAGAACTATACATGTTATTTTTATTAATTTCACAATAATTACTATATACACCCACCGGCCACTTTATTAGGTACACCTGTCCAACTGCTCGTTAACGCAAATGTCTAATCACATGGCAGCAACTCAATGCATTTAGGCATGTAGACATGGTCAAGACGATCTGCTGCAGGTCAAAGCGAGCATCAGAATGGGGAAGAAAGGGGATTTAAGTGACTTTGAACGTGGCATGGTTGTTGGTGCCAGACGGGCTGGTCTGAGTATTTCAGAAACTGCTGATCTACTGGGATTTTCATGCACAACCATCTCTAGGGTTTACAGAGAATGGTCTGAAGAAGAGAAAATATCCAGTGAGCGGCAGTTCTGTGGGCGCAAATGCCTTGTTGATGCCAGAGGTCAGAGGAGAATGGCCAGACTGGTTCCAGCTGATAGAAAGGCAACAGTAACTCAAATAAGCACTCGATACAACCGAGGTCTGCAGAAGAGCATCTCTGAACGCACAACACGTCCAACCTTGAGGCGGATGGGCTACAGCAGCAGAAGACCACACCGGGTGTCACTCCTGTCAGCTAAGAACAGGAAACTGAGGCTACAATTCACACAGGCTCACCAAAACTGGACAATAGAAGATTGGAGAAACGTCGCCTGGTCTGATGAGTCTCCATTTCTGCTGCCACATTCGGATGGTCGGGTCAGAATTTGGCGTCAACACCATGAAAGCATGGATCCATCCTGCCTTGTATCAACGGTTCAGGCTGGTGGTGGTGGTGTAATGGTGTGGGGGATATTTTCTTGGCACACTTTGGGCCCATTAGTACCAATTGAGCATTGTGTCAACGCCACAGCCTACCTGAGTATAGTTGCTGACCATGTCCATCCCTTTATGACCACAGTGTCCCCATCTTCTGATGGCTACTTCCAGCAGGATAACGGCACCATGTCATAAAGCGTGAATCATCTCAGACTGGTTTCTTGAACATGACAATGAGTTCACTGTACTCAAATGGCCTCCACAGTCCCCAGATCTCAATCCAATAGAGCACCTTTGGGATGTGGTGGAACGGGAGATTGGCATCATGGATGTGTAGCCGACAAATCTGCAGCAACTGCGTGATGCTATCATGTCAATATGGAGCAAAATCTCGGAGGAATATTTCTAGTACCTTGTTGAATCTATGCCACGAAGGATTAAGGCAGTTCTGAAGGCAAAAGGGGGTCCAACCCAGTACTAGTAAGGTGTACCTAATAAAGTGGCCATTGAGTGTAGAAGCATGAATTTGGATTTTAATAATGCATTAGTATATGTTTACTATGATTAATAAATGCGGTACTAGTGTTCAATTATTAGTTAAATATTACGTACATTAACTAACATTAAGTAATGAAACCTAATTGTAAAGTGTTACCACATATTTTTTTTACTACAGTTACAATATTGGACATTAAAAAGCATGGCATGAAAAACTGCACCCACCTTTACCTGCACCTCACCACAAGGAGGTGAACTTCTTGCCAAATCCAGAGATGGCTGCGACAGACAGAGAAATTAAAGGAGAAAACAGAGAGATTTACATTTGGAATGAAAAATATACAAATATAATTAAGTTATATAAAATGAAAATGTCCTGTTAATTTATTCAGCCACAAGATGCACACTATAAAGAATATCCACTAATAAGCAGTTTTCCATATTTAATGATTGATGTTTTTAATTTTTCCTGCTTCTGAACTGCATTATAGGATCTTTCCTCCAACAACCTTTGACCTTGAAAAGTTGTAAAAAATGACTTTTATAAACATTTTTAAAAGTTTAAAGTGATTTATTGTCTGAGTTGGTGTTGTATATTACTATTGTGGATGTGCACGTTGCGATATCAATGCTGAAACTATATATTGTGCAGCCCTAGCATACTGTCCCTTTAAAGGACACATGAAATCAAAAGTAACACATTGATTTTGTCAGCTCTCATTGCTAGTTTTGTGCTGAGCAATTCATCTGTGCATGTCATTAAGAACAATAATAGTTTGCTCTTCAGCTCGGGGTAGAAAAAACAAGCCACGCCCACTGTTTTTTCATTTAATATTCCGCTTCTCTAGGAACTGCATCACAATACGAAGCAAAAATAGGCAGCTTCTGGTTCATGCAGACTTTAATAGTGAGTGATTTGGGAAACTTACCTTCTCCTAATTTACCGGCCTGTTCTGCAGCTCCTCCAGGCAATATTTTGGACAGCATGCTGTCTCCGTCAGGCCCCATCTGACCTGCGGCCGCGCTGCCGATTCCTCCAGGTCTGAGTGCAGCTTTAGACCCTGCAGGATTATTATAGAGGAGAGAGATTTAATTTAAGCACACTAATAGACACACTAGTTGAGTCCTAAATGCAACGCAGGCTCAGTGGAGACACGTGCCCAGGGCGACATTGTTGAGTACTGACAAATACACTGTAAAAAGCGATTAGTTACTTTAGAAAAGTGAGTAAACCCGTTGCCGTTAAAGCAACAAGTTGAAAGAAGTCGGTAAACGCATTAACTTTTATAATTATGCATATAGTTTGTTTGCTTAATAATTATAAGGCAACAGGTTTACTCACTTTTGTTAAATAACGTCAACTAGTCGCTTTTTACAGTGTGTACCATGGACTGTTTTCTTGCAGTTTTTGTTTTCACAAATGCACTAGAGGGCGCCGTGTACATATTTGACAATCTCAAATACGTTACTAGGGAACATTTTCTTATACATGCCATTTCTTGTAAATCCACCAGAGGGCGCTGTGTACATTACTGCAAATATTAATATCTTTCTCATGCGAAGCCGGCTGGTTTGTCTTATACTAGATGTGCTCCTTTGTCATCATACTTGAAACTCATGTTACACTGTAAAAAATGCTGGGCTCCACACAATTTCTTCATGTTGTTTCAACACAAATTGATTAAGTTAACTTAATCGTTTTTACTCATTTAAGTGGCCTGAACATAAAACAATTAAGTTGTCCCCAAAAAAAAAAACGTAAGAATTGTGTCGTTTCAACTCATTTTAAATACGTAGTTTGAACAAGCAGCAAAAGTCCTTTTCTGAGTGTATTCAATAACATCAATTAAAAGTACATTGTCAAAAATATCCGTAAATTAGTAGTTTTCCTTATTTTGTGTTCATTCATATATGAATTGTGTTTTGAGTTTTTGTAAGCGCGAATAGTGCTGTGCATGTTTGTATTTTATTTTGTTAGTGTATTATTTTTGAGGCTCCGTAGGCGCTCCGTACGTTACTGCAAATATTAATGTCTTTCTCATATGTGTTCGTGAGAGAAGCCGGTTAGTTTGTCATTATACTAGATGTTCATACTTGAAACTCATATTTAATAACATCAATAAGAAGTACACTGTAACAAATATCCGTAAATTAGTAGTTTTGGGATTCATGTTTCATTTTTTATTGTCCCGCAATTTATTTATGCTTTTGAATTGGATTATTATTACATATTTTCATTTAGCAGACGCTTTTGTCCAATTTACAATTGAGGAGGCATTCAATTATGCATTATGGGATCTTGATCTTTCTTCCAGCAAGTCTTAACCTTGAAAAGTTGTAAAAAGTGACTTTTATATACATGTGTAGAGAGTGTAGTGTAGTCTGCAGTGCTGTATTGTGTGTGTTGGTGTTGTATATTACACTACAAACACCTTGTAGTAAACTGCAGCACATTTTCTATTATTTTACACTCTTATTTCTCTAGAAATTACTATTTCTTATACATTATATTATTATTTTAAACCACTAAAATGTCAATAAAAGTCACTTTGTTAAACTGGAGAGTTGAATTTTCACCATCAGAAGTGGACAGAGCAGAGATCGACATCCCATAATGCAATTCACTACCGCAAATAAACCCAAAATAAATTTTTATAGTGTAGCTGTAGTTATAAACTGCTTACTAATGTTCATTAATGTAGAGTTAATTCTTAACAAATGATGAATAAACTATTTGCAAATGCTTAATAAATGATTCCTCGTGTGCAGTTATTATAAAGTGTTCTTTAATAGATGTGTCTGATTCAACAAAGGCTTTTTTTCTGAATATTCTGCAATATTTCCCAGCACAATACAATCATGATATGCATGTGTATTTGGTCAGATATTTAAAAGCAAAATATATTGTCCTTTGCCTGTGGTTTTAGTAAATCTAGACACCCGATTCGAGTGTTATCATTCGATTGAATAGGCGTTATCATTGGATATCAGCTGATAGATTTGGGCCAGTAGGGGCCTTCTGCGGCTACTGGTAGACTCAGAAGGCTGTAATCATCCATCCACATGATTAATCAGCTATACTAATAGAGAAGACTTCAGATCCAGATCTGTCTTTACATTACTGTGACGGTTGGGTTTAGGGTTGGGGTAGGGGTTGATGTTAATAAAACACAATAAATGGGAAATTTAATAAATAATATAAATAATTCTTGTTAACTTCCGGCTGCAGCCGTATGTGATCTATAGCTGATTAACCATGTGGATGGATGATTACAGCCTTCTGAGTCTACCAGTAGCCACAAAAGGCCCCTACTGGCCCATATCTATCAGCTGATAACCACTGATGACGCCCATTCAGTCGAGTGATAACATTAGAACCAGCTGATCTAGGCCATGTTGAAGTAATTTTTGTGGCATAATTACCTATCCCGGTAAGTGGAGGCTGGGCTGTTTTGGCAGGCTGTCCGGGGACTGCTTTTGCTCCAATAGCAGTGGCAGGTGTGGGCTCTAGTTTAATCGGCTAGAAACAAAAGACAAACGGGAATAAAACACATCTATTCCTATCTTACAACTCTTAATATAAACTGTAACAATGCAGTGATCCACACAAGAAATGGAAAACACAGGAAAATGTTATCACATTTTTATCACATTTTTACATTTGGGTAGCTTGCCTGCTTCATATCCTAGTTCAAATGACTATGGCAAAAAAGGCGAGTAGTATACTATGGCGAGGGATACGAGGCACATGTGCGTGCATGAGTAGCGTACGATGGAGAGGGAGGCGAGGTGTGTGTGAGTAATTAAAAATGCTCTAATTATTTGAAAAGTCTACATCTGGGCACATTTCTGTGCTTGTGAGGCTGCCAGGACAGGTCTTTCACTGGAGGTCCAGTCGAACCCAGGATTCCACCCCCACCCTCATAAACAGTAAACGGTTTCCCTCATCTCTCACTCAACCAGGAGTGAAAATGCCATTATTGCTTATTTGATGTTTGATACGTTCAAGAAGTGTGTCTTCTTTGAGCAGGTAAAATTAAAGATTCAGTTCATATATTTCATTCATTCATTCATTCATTCATTTTCCTTCGGCTTAGTCCCTTATTTTTCAGGGGTCGCCACAGTAGAATAAACCTCCGGCATATGTTTTACACAGCAGATGCCCTTCCAGTTGCAACCCAGTACTGGGAAACACCCATACACACTCATTCACACACACACACTCATACACTACGGCCAATTTAGTTCATCAATTCCCCTATAGTGCATGTGTTTGGACTGTGGGGGAAACCGGAGCACCCGGAGGAAACCCACGCCAACACAGGGAGAACATTCAAACTCCACACAGAAACGCCAACTGGCCCAGCCGGGACTCGAACCAGCAACCTTCTTGCTGTGAGGCCACAGTGCTAACTACTGAGCCACCATGCCGCCTGTTCATATATTTGACTGCTTGTATTTAATGACAAATTGTATACATGTATACATAAAATTCAAAACTGAGGATGTAGGGCACATTGATATCGTACTGAACTGAATCGATGGCGTGATAATTGCAATCGAACCATCAAACCACTGGTTAGACCAGTGTAGGTTCTCACCACTATCGGCAGGGCCAGACAGAATCTGCAAACATTTTTTTCTATTTCTGCACAGGATTTTTCTGTGGGATTGTGGGATTTATGCGGAATGATTCAGGGAGTATAGTAACTAAAAACTTCAAATATGAAATAAAAATGTTTTAACTTTTATTTGAGGTTTACACTGCAAATCCAATTAGATCCATTTGTAAAGTAAACAAAGCAAGTCTCTCATATAATATATCTACTAAAAGACAGAAAATATTATTTTACAAACTGTATTGAAAACAAATCATATAAACATTTGCATATTAGTCAATAGCATTACTGAAATCTGAACAAATATATATTTAGACATGTTTGCAGAAGTCAATGATGGGCTAAAAATCTCTGTGTATTCTGCATGCAGATTCTGTGTGGGCCTACATATCGGGTATGGTTTGCAGGTGCGCACCCGAGTTCAGAACACAGCGTTCACATTAGCCAAAGGAACCAAACTCCGACATCAACCAAACCTGTGTGCGCACCAAAAGTGCTATTATGAAAACACCCTCAGTGTCTTGTTATATTCACTTACTGCAGCTGGGGATGTCTGTGCTGCTGAGGGGGGCTGTCGGGGCATTGGACCAGTTTGGCCAGGTTTGGCCTGCAGTTGCTGGGCTTGCACTAACTGTTGTTGCACTGCGCCTGCGGTGGACGTTTGCGACACGGGCCTGGCAGCTGAAGTCTGTGCCTGCTGTTGAAGCTGCGTTCGCTGCCCCTGCTGCCCATCAACAGGAGGCTGGGAGACGGCTTGCCTACTCGAACCTGAAGGTCCACTAGGACCCTTCTGTCCAGAACCAAGAGATCCTGGCTGCCTCGATGACGAGGGGTGATCCTGTTGCTTCCTACTAGATGACCCTTGATGGTGGGAAGATGATTGTTTTCCAGAACGGGAGCTGTGATGATGGCCTGAGGGGTCACGGGAATAATCTGAGGAGTGGTAGCCCTGAGAACGAGAGTCTCCCCTCCTCCCTGAAGATGACAAGGAGTGGGAGTCATGCCGAATGGACGGATCCTTTGAGGAACGAGATGATCGGGAGGAACGAGGCTCATCGGAGTGGCGTGAGGAGTGCCGACCAGAACTCCCGCTGCTGTGATGGCGGTGCTCTCGCGAGGAAATGTGGCGGGTGTGGCCATAATCATCTTGAGGCCACAGATCTTCCGGTGGCTCATCGTAATCGTGGTACGTGTGCTTGACATGTCCTCGCCTCCCAGAATGACCACTGCTGCCATAATGACGAGAACCACGAACATCACGTGGCTTCTCAAACCAGTCCGTTTCCTCTTGGCCGAGATGGTACGCTTTGGAAACCAAAAGCAGATCACAGTCAATCTCGATGTCTGATGGCGAAAGAGGATTGCACACTGAGACCATGCAAAAGAAAAAGAAGAACAAAAAAGGCAGACTTAAAGAAAAAGCATGCAATGAATTTGAACTCAATATACAGCATACAAGACAATTACCTAAAATGAGATATTCAATTAAAGGTTTAGAAGTCAAAACCATTCAACATCACACACTAAGTGCAAACACAATGAAGCACCTTGGAAAGGAATGAGAGTGGGAGGAAAAAAGTAACAAGACCACACAACAACTCATGCAGTTTTTGGAACTGAGCACAACACTGAGAGTCAGTTTTATTGAAAGCTGCATGTTGCCTGAAGACAAAACATGGGCATGCACTTGCTTTTCACTTCTTTACTTCATCTATTCACTCTCTTTCTCTGGGTGGGTGGGGGATGTTTAAAGTGGGCAGTAACGCTGGCATTCAGCTCCCAATTACCTTCGCTGTCAGAAACAGCACAATGCATATCGTCAATTATATACATATCATCTGGTTTGTAGACATGGGTCCGGGGCAGGTCTCGAATATGGTCCTGCACATCGGGTAGAGAGTGACTTGAACCATATGAATTTGATGGATAGCCGAAAGCCCTCTCAACACCCATGAGCTTTGTCATGGCATGGGAGTTCTCCTTGTCTGAATACTGGGAAGTGGGGCGCACACTGTGGCCATAGTTGCTGTGGTATGACCGGTCTACACAGTCCCGTTCATATGATCTGCTTCTGTAGCTCCTCTCGCAGGGAGAGATTTTGTCCATGCCATAACCAGCTGAACGGGACCTGCCATAGCCATAGAGACGTTCATCATTATAGTAGCCCCGCTGTGGACTGTAAGTACTCCGTAGCGCATAGATGCCATCCTGAAGTTTATAATACTGGGAACCTGAGCCATAACCACTCGTTGTAGAGGTGCTCATGGTGTAAGAGGCCAGATCAGCCTCGACATCATGAGCTTCCTCAATTGGGGAAAACTTGGACATCTTCTGTTCAATGCCTTGTTTACGATGTTTGCTCCTCTTGGAGGACATGACGGCGGAAGGGCACAGGTTTTTTGTGGAGTGCCTCTGGGCTGCCCACGTAGGTGCCGAGTGACTGCAGTCATCATAGTAATATGACGATCCCCCACCCATGCTACTGCTTCCCACTACCCGGCCATGCGTGTTTGCCCCTTGTGCTTGGTAGCTGCAGGTGCTCTTACCCCTGCCATGATGCTGGTCGTACAGATCTGCATCACGTTCATCCTCCGGTCTGCCAAAGGAGCTCCCCCCTCGACTGTGAAGTCCATCACTCCCATACCGTCCGTGACCCTCACTACGATGTGAATCTGAACTTGTGCCCATGCCTTCCTTGGTCAGTTCGCATATGTCATCAATCATAACATAGTTCCTTGGGACACTTTGCTCTAGGTTGGAGGATCCATATAAGCCATCACTGCCGTACATAGAGGGGCTGTCCATTGAGTGTATATGGTCAGATAGTGTTGTCTGGCCATACATATTTGTAACAATGGTATTATATTGCCCAAAAGAACTAGCTGTGGTTACTGTATATCCATAAGTATTTGCAGTAGTTGTTGTGTACTGCCCATAACTACTGGATGAGATTGTTGTGTATGGCCCATAACCAGAAGGTGCAGAGGTTGTTAAAGTCCCACCATATGTATTTGAAACAGTTGAAGAGTAGGGACCATAAGTGCTTGCCATGGTAGTGCTGTATTGGCCATAAGGTGGACCCAAACCAGACTGGCTGTAACTGATATCTTGGGCAGTGGTTGTGACTACAACTGTGGGGTTGCTTATAACTTCATAATTAGTGGGCATTTTGTGTTCAAGGTCAGCAAGTGATGTCTGTCGTGGCTTTTGGTGGAAAGTGAGAGTGTCTGGCTGTGGTTGATAAGTGCTTGCTTGACTGACCGGATAGGGGGGTGCCTGGCTTGGGTATGGTGTATTGTGGGTTGGATAAGGGACTGGACCAGTAGGTGGTAAGGTAGCCTGAAACCCTGGTTGGCTTGGCTGTGCTGATGGTGGTATGGAAGTGTCTGCTGGATATGGAGGCTGGCTCTGTGGAAAGATTTGGGAGGGAAATGACCCTTGAACCTGATAGGGTAGGGTTGGATAAGTCTGTAAGGGAGTGGGCTGGGGGAGAGCTTGAGCTTGGGTCACGGACGGATAGGGAGGTTGGTTGAAACTTGTGCTCTGCAATGTAGAGGCCTGTGGGGTAGGTACCGTTGGGAGACTTTGAGGGTACTGGTACGACACAAAAGATGATGTGGGGGGAAACTGTGCAGCAGTGTTCAGCTCACAAGTAAACTGGCTGAGAGGGGCTGTGTTAGGTCTGGTCATTAGCCCGTTGCTCTCAAAGGATGAGGCCACAGCTGTCAGGCGAAGATTGTTGAGCTCAGAGTCTGACATATAGTCTCGCGAATCACCCATGCAGCGCAAGTAAGCTAGCTCCCTCCTGTCTCTCTCCTTCGCCAGTGTTTCTTTTCGTTGTGTAATACCCAACTCCAGGTATCTAAGCTTGGCGTCAATTTCCTTTTCCTCTTCCTCTAACTCAGCCTGCTGCTTACGTAACTTTGTAGATTCCTGTTCAACAGCCTTCAGCTCATGGGTCAAGTCCTTAAGTAGACTGGTCTTTGCTGCTAAACGTGAACCCCCCTTCAGAGATGGCAAAGAGGGCACAAGCATGTGGGATAGGTTATGGGTGACCATAGGCAGCTGTGTCTCCTCTGGTGGAGGGCTGGGCAAGGTCCTCTTCACCTTCCTTAAGAGGGAGTTCTGCTGTAGGGCTGCCAGCTTCAGAGACACAGGGCCCAGGAAGAGTAAAAGAGCCAGGACCATGAAATACAGAGGATAACACAATGTTATATTTTAGAGTACCACACATAACCTCTAGCAAAGATCACTAAACTTAACTATAGGTTTAATGTGATTTAAAACTAATAGAACCCCATCCTGCAAATATTTATTGAAATCAGTGTGATTCTGATCAGACATGCTATTTTGCTTTTTGGTCCTATATACAGCAAGACCATACATTGTATTTCTGCTGTTAAGAACACAGAGTTTCTCTCAAAACAAGAGGAAACACTCTGGAAAAAGCAGACAAAAAAGTGACAGAAACTAATATAAGGATGCAAAAATGTGCGTGTAAAAACATATTTTGAACAAACATTCTGAATACTGTACCTGATGTTAGCAGAAAACAACAATTAACAAAACAAAACAGCAACAAACTAAATTGAAACACTACACACCAGAATCAAGTGACAAACAACTGTCAATTCTTAGCATCTCATACTAATTCACATCACATTGCAACCTTATAGTCAAAAAAGACAGCTTCAGTAATAAAATTTTCTGGTAGATATATACAACATAAATAAAACTCGACTACTATTCTATTTTTAACAAGATTGTTCTTTGTACAAAGCAAGTGCAAGTGTAGAATCAAAGAATGAATTACCCATACCTGACTCTGAAGGGCTTGCTGTTGATAAAGTGAAATCCTAGCCTTGGTATGTTCATCTGTAGTGGGACTAAGAGGTTTAGGGTCTGACATAGATCTCTGGATATTCTTCATTGGGCGGGGAATGGCCTGATGTCTCTGTGATGGCTCGGCAATACAGGATTTCTGCTGCGGGGTGACATGTGCTTTATTCAGCCTCTCACTAGAAGAGAATGATGTGTCTATGATGCGTTGTGGAGAAGAAAGAGGAGAAACAGGGGAATACAGCACCTGTGGAGATTTAGGTTGTTGCCGGATCAAGCTGGATAGAGACTCATTATGCAGGTGATGCTGCTGGTAGCCAAACTCCAATGGATCGGGTCTCCGCCTTCCAAACTTCACAGAATTCTGATGACTTGGGGAGAGTGGATCTGCCGAACCAACTAAGTGGACACTGGTGGGGCTGACAGTAGTTGCGATGCTTATCTGTGGAATAACTATGCTTTGAGACTGAGTCTCAGGGTCAGTTTGGCAAGCTAAACTTTGACCCTTCTGCGTCCTCTCAGGACCAGAAATATAGTGGACAATTTCAACCTTGCTAGGATCTGGTATAGTGGCATGTATGCTTGGGGATACTTTAACCAGCTGCTCTGTCTCTGTTTGACAAGAACAATCTCGAATGGTCTGTATGGCAATACTGGAAGATGCTGTCTTAGATGAAGGCGTAATATGTGATTCAGATTTATGGTCTATGCCAGATTCAGCAGAATGTCTTGAGTAACGGGAACGTCTACGTCTAACTGGCTGCTCCCACTCTGCCTTGTCTTCATCATCATCTGTCTGAACACTGCAGTCAACACTACGCCTAGTCCGTCGTCTTCTTGATACTAGGTATCTCTCCTCTCCATCTTCATCATCTGTTTGCACACTGCAGTCTACAAGCCTTTGAGGCAAGGGGAACATTGTCACTTCTCCCTCATTTCCATCTTGCAATCGAGGCATAGATCTTTGTTTACGCATAGACCTAATTTCTGCCTGATCTTCGGTATTTCTCAAGCATATTTCAGATGTAGAATTTGGTAGCGATCTAACGAAAACCTGAACGTCATTATACAATACATCAGAGGCTAATTCCTGTGGCTGAATAATTCTTCCAGACTGATCACTGAGGATTTGAGTATTTGCACTGACTGTCTTTTGTCTCTTTTGTTCCTCAAGTTGCTGCTGTAACTGATGTTGCAAAGATTGTATCTGATCAAGCTGCTGTTTCTGTTGAGCTAGTTGCTCTCTCTGAAGAATCAACTGGCTTTCTCTCTCAACTTGCTGCTGCTGCAACACTTGCTGCTTTATACTCTGCAATTCCTGAATCTCACGTTGTACTAGTATCTGCTCCTTTTCTCTATGCCTCTGCAACTCTGCGCGTTCACGCTCAAGGTCTTCCTGAAGCCTTAGCTGACGCAACTTTTCCAGTTCCACTCTCTCTCTCTCAATTTGCAAAAGTTGTTCCTGCTGTTGATGCACTTTTTCCTCAGTTTCATTTTCTTGACTTGGAGCGATATTTCTAATAGCAGTAGGAGTAGTCCGACCTCCTTGAGTTGATGGGGGAGGCTGTGTTTTGGGAGAAATAGGATGACCTTGCACTGGAGGATATGATTGAGCAGATGATCTTGATTGTGGTAGTTGATGTTGTAACGGAGGTTGGGTATTCGCCTGAATATGGGACTGAGATAGATTTATTGGTTGCGCTTGGACCTCAGGTTGGCTCATTGCCATGGTCATTGGTGTTGAAATAGGCACAGAAGAGGACTGAATTGGCTGTGCAAAAGCTCCAGCTGCTGTTATGCTAACTGGAGACTTGCCAAGGTACAATGGTGCATCTTGGACTGTTGTGATAGCTGGAGACTCAGGTACTTTTGTAGATGTTGTAACAGGGAGAGGATTAGGTGTAGGACATTGGAAAGGTGCCTGCCCAGTCCTCGGAGCTACTGGCAATCTGGTTAGGCTCGCCAAAGGTACAGGTGTCATATTTGGTGTAGGATATGGTCTGTATCCCCCTCTTAATAAAGGCCTTAGCACAGAAGCAGGCTGAGTGGTTATTGGAACTGTGGATGAAATGGGTGTGTTTATAGTAGAGTATATCATGCCATCTGCTGATCTAATAGCTGATGGATACATGGCTCGAAGACTAGCTTGTCTTGCATTGATAAGATCAGTTAGAGCTTGACTATGGGAAAGAGGCTTTCTATCTGGGCTGTACTTGAAACCAAGTCTGGGACCTTGAGGAAGATTAATCCTACTCGGTGGACCACTACTTCTTCCAGTGCCTAGCTGTAGTATATCAGGGTTACTACTGTATCTATCTATTGAGTTAAGGGCTGCACACATGCGACTTATCTCCCTGGCAGTTGTAGCACTGTATTGGGCAAGATTAGACTCTGCAAAGTCACCTGAGAAATATCCATAATCTGAGTTAATGTTGGTCAGGGAGTTATACCTTCTAATTGGTAGATCTCCAATATCACCCTGACGAAGGTCAGTGAAAGAGCCATACTGAAGCCCCATTCCAAGGTAACCTCCATCGTACCCATCCTTTATTGTGTCTGTGTATAATTCTCCAGAGGAATGAAAATGTGGATCATACTTTGCTGAATATGACGACAACCCTGCCTCTGCAAGGTTAGTTTCAGACATTGATGGCTGAAGCCGCCCAGGGAGGGGCAATGTGTATGATTTAATTGTGTAATCTTGGTAAGTCTGTCCATCTTGTCGTAAATCAAGTTGCTGATAATGCTGTGGTAATGTGGTAGGTGCTATTGCTGATGGCTTAGACGTCTCATCTGTGACTGGTTTCTGAGAGAATGGACCACCCACACAGCTGCCACCAAAGGGAAGATTATAAACCATGTCACAACAAGTCACTTGATTTTCTGATTTTATTTGCCCTGTTAAATTCATTGCATCCTGGCCTTCATCTGGCTTGACAAGTTGTGTGATTGTAGCTCCTTGTGCAGCACCATCAATTTGGACCATCATCACTTGAGGCTTGACATTTACTAGATTCATGATACCTGTCTCTCCTTGTTTTGCCCTTAACTCAAGAGGACCACCAACACTATATACATCAGATGTCATAGCTGGTGAGATAACATTAACTTCTGTGGCAGTACTTGTCTGAGTGACGAGCATGTCTTTTTTAAATAGAGGTAGTTGGCTAGATATATTCAAATTTGCAAAAGAGGCAACTTGTTGTTGTTGAAGCTGATGATGTTGCTGAAGCTGTTGCTCAAGAAGTTGTTGTTGTTGCTGAAGCTTTTGCTGTTGTTTAAGTAACTGATTTTGCTGAATACTAAGGTCTTCAAGCTTAGCATCAATCTTTGGTATAGATGGATCAATTGGTGGTGGCTTATTTGCTGCTAGGCAAACTACTGTTCCCATATCTTTGCCCAAATCAACTCTACTTTCAAGTGGATCACAATACAGCACAGGGTGTTTGGGCTGGGACATGAACATAGATGCAGCTACAGTAACACTGACCGTAGTTGCTGTTGATGTCACAACATGCAGTTGCTCCTGTGTATTAAGGTTCATTATCAAGGGCTGAATAGTTGTGGATTGACGAATGGGACTTCCTTCAAGGGACCCAGAATATTTTCGAGATTCTGTAGCTAAGGATGTCAAATCCATTCCTTGGTCAGTCATGATAATTGGTGTTGGCTTTATGCCGGTTCGTAGATCTACTACACTTGCACTTTGAAATCGTTGTCCTTGCTCTATTCTTGAAGTACCTGGAACCGTTGAAATGCGACAAAGTGATATGTTTTCCATTGACAGTGATCCACGTGTGTACATGCTCGTAGTGGTCGCCATGCTAGTTCCAACATTAACTTTTTTAGCTCTATAGTTCTTGTATAAGCTATGCTGAGGAGACTGTTCATGTGGTGGTGTATCAGGAGGGCTGAAAGGAGGTGAATAGGCATCAAAAGTTGACTGGCGGCTAAACCTTGTCGGCGAAGACAAAGGAGATGTAGCCGTGTTAACTGTTACTGGTTTTGATGGACTTGTGGGCTCAGGCTCCTCTGTTCTAATCATAAAATAGGTATCTTGAGTGGACTGCTGCCTAAAAAGGCCTGGTGTAACAATACCATGTGAAGTCTGAGTGCCCTGTGCCATAACTGGAGAGGTGTGAGAAGCGTTCCCAAAGGAAGCTAACACTGAAGGGCTAACTGTCTGAGTTGAAAACTCAGCTGTTCTTCTAGAAGGAGATTGTGTTGGACTGTGAGTAGGAGAGGAAGTTGGAGAAAGGGGTGGGCTCCTTTCATGGTAAGCATAAGACCTAATTGAACTTGGCCCAGATTCAATTCTAGTTTCTGAGGATGTTGAACTATCCCTCATCTGCACTCCTCTGCTGATTGCCATTTTCCGTGCAGCACTTTCCCTCTGGTTGTAAGCCTGAGTGATTGCAGCAATTTTATGAGACACATTTGAAACAGTAGTGGTTGTGGTCGTTTGCCGACCATATAAACTGGGCTGTGTAGTGGACATTGTTTGACTGGCAGTAGTTTGAGAGACAGTGACAGTCTCCCTGGCATATACTCCATAAGCAGCGATAGTTGTGGCAGCAACTGTTGGTGTAATTCCATTTTTACCAGTTTGATTTCTAAGTCTGTCTTTGGGTCCATCTTTTGAGAAATGTTGAGTTACTCTGACATCAGGTATCCGTCCTCCTGTCCCGGTTTCAGAAAATGATACTGGTGCTGAGAGCTGCGTGGGGCTTGTTCCAGGAGTCAGTAAAGCATTGCTTTGTTCCAGCAACTTAGCAAAGGCTGAGCCTGTATCTAGCAACTGCTTTTCATTGTAGGAAACATCCATCTCCATTTGGTCATCAAGCTGCTTTGAGATGTTTTGTGAGGTCTGACGGATCTCTTCGTAAATATCAACTGTCTCCTCATTCTCATAACGCATATCATCTTGATCATTATAATCATATTCATCCTCAATATCTTGTCTATTTCTAATGTCTGACTCTTGATAGGTGGCTGTGCTGTACTGCTGTAAAATCAGACCTGAGCTTGATTGCTGCTGTGTCTGCTGCTTTTGTTGCTTCTGCAACATCTCCGCTTTCCTCATCATTTCTTCATAGACTTCTTCTGCACTTTTTAATTTCTTGCCACTCGAGGAGGTAGTTACAGCAGCTGTAGATGATGTAGTTTCTGGCTTTTCAGTAGGAGAATAAAGTGACATAAAGGTGGGCAGGTTGTACTCACTACCAGATTTGTACAGCTTTGATGACATCTCATAGCCCTCAGCATCTGAGTCAGCTGAAGGAGAATACTCTGAACAGGAGGAGCGGTGGAGTTCCTCCATCTCAGCTGCCTGTCTTAACTCCTCGGTTGGAGAAGCATCCTCAATGGGTGATAAATTACTGGGGGGTGTCTTCGATCGTTCTCTGCGTCTTTGCGCTCTTAACTCTTCTTTATCGCGTTTTGTTTTCCGAACTGTGCTTCGTATTCTCTGTTGCTCGACTTCCCGCATCTTTTCCTGCTCCCTTAGGAGTTCTTCTTCCTCTCTCAATTCGTCTTCTTCCGATGAATCCTCAATAGTGGGCAGGAGAGGGCCATGGGAGCGATGCCTTGCCTTCCTCTGCTGCTTTGCCTCCTCCAGACGCTGCCTCCGGCTAGGACTACTGTCACTGTCATCTTCCATTGAGGATATGGAGGTAGGGGATATTCCAGAGGTGTAGCTAGACGTGGTTGGTGGGAGAGTTGAGGAATATTCCCCTCTTGACCTTTCTTCTGGAGATCCGGTGAGGCTTTCCATCTCCAGCTCAGGCTCTCGGTCAAGACTCAAGTCATTGTCAGTGCTTAATTCCATGTCTCGACTATAACTGTTGGTGTTGTTCAATTCTATGGTTTTGAATCTTCGTAAGCCTCCTTGTGAGGCCATGAGGTCCTCTTCAGCTGATCCTTTGTATATATCACTTGTGGTTTTACTCTCCTCCTCAAAGCTACTCGAATGATAAGTAAGACGACGCTTTTCCTTTCCTGAGTCACTGACGTGCTTTTGAGTCTTTTTTAGCTTTTTGTAGCCATAGCCTTCATCTTCATCTTCGTCCTCCTCTTCCATTTCCTCTTCCTCGTCCTCATCCTCATTCTCCTCATCTGCACTCATCTCCATTATTTGCCTCCTCATAAACTCCTCATCAGTCATCTCTTCACATTCTACATTTCTTTTTTTATGGCCACTGTTCTCCGTCAAAGCAGAAATTGCCCTTAGCTCTTCCTCAGTTGGATCTTCCTCCTCTTCCATGATGCCCTCAAGATCTTCATCGGAGTCATATTCCTCTGGGCTAATTGATATTGAGCGAGACGGGTGCTTCCTGAAGTCACTGTGCTGCTGCTTTCCTCGCTTCTTGTCCTGTTTTTTGTCCCCATCAGATGAAAATTTTGACTCTAGCAGGGGTCGCATGGAGCTCTCCAGCTTTATCAGTTCAGATGGACTTGGTGGTGTATAATGCCCAGTCAGACCTTTCTCGCTCATCTTCAGCTCTTCCTCCTGGATAAGACCAGTAATTTCACTATGTGAACTGGAGATCCCGTCAGAGGAATAGCCAGTATCACTACAACTCTGTGGGCTCCGAGAGAGGTCATGATTGCTGTTTGTCTTGGTAGTTTCCTAGAAATCCAAAAAACACAAAAATACAAAAGAGACACTTAGACATACAAATATCAGTGCACAATATGAATTCAAGTTTTCGACAACCTCCATATAAGTGATACTCAGTACATTGAGCCTACCTTTATGAACTTTATCTATTAAAGAGAACCCTAGGTATTAAGGCTTGTATGGGTCGATATAACATAAATTATGTCTCTTAAGTCTGGGACACACCGAGTCAACGTCAAAGAACTAGGAGAAATGAAAACCGACTGCGAATATATGTTCTGCACCTGCTTAAGTGGATGTGTTTTTCCATACCCACAGGGGGCAGCATTTGTATTGTCATTCCACAAAGGTAAGCTGGAACTAGTGCTGCACACATAAAAGTGGTAAACAAAGCAGTGTTTATCTGCCATTTTCACAACAATTCTTCCTCACCACAGATGGATTTGCTTGTTCAAATAAATCTGATAATCTGATAATTTATGTCATTTTCAAATGCAAAGAAGTGACAACTTGCATTGTTTGCTTGGTTACTTCAGTTTTTGACGGCTGATGCCAATTCTACATGCTAAATCAGGCAAACTCCCTCGGACATGAGCCCAACAAACAAACTAGACTGACTCAATTGTTATCTAGACTAGATTAAGTGTGTGATGTCAAATGGATGCACTCGGTGAGCCACTGGCACTGCCTCGGAAAATAAATCACTAATATGATGCCACATTGTGCGTATACCACAATATTTATTACTGTTTCTCAATTCACTATAGTTAATACTACAGTAGAGTTGTAGATACTATAATATACACTTTACTATACTACGCTTCAAAAACACTATCGTATTTAAATGACACTAGTATATTTTAATGTGGGATGTACATTACATATAGGCATAAAAGTCTTAACACACAGGGTTTCCTTTTAGTTTAAAAATGTGTTTAAAGGCACTTCCTTCAATCCAGACCTGCTAATTTACCAAACAATGGAGAAATGACTATGGTTTACCTCATAGTATTTAGTAATGCTCTGTAATTCTTTCTTTTCATCTTTAGAAATGATCTGAATTGACTCTGTTGTTTCTCTTTTCTGAAGCAGTTTGTTTTCTTTATCTTCAGTGCCAGGTTCTTTGTCCAGTTTGGGTGTGTATTCTTTTCTCTCTTCTGCACCAGTAAACGCAGCAGTGATGGACACAGGAGGTGTTGTGATTGTAGTTAGCGGTGTAGATGTCTTTATATCACTTGCGGGTCTAGCTAGAGGGGAAGAGAATGCACTCTGTTGAGAAACTGGGGGTTTTCGCTGTGGTGCCCTTTGCTGTTGCTTGCTGGAAATTTGCTGATGGCGTGGCGAACCCACTGGTTGGTGACAGGGAGACGATGGTGCGACTGGAACAGGGTCGAGTGCACCAGACATCAGCCTCTGAGTCTGACAGTTCAGACAGAGCCATTCTTTCTTCTGCAAAACAACAGGGAAGTCAAAGTTCAGTGCTTAGAATAATTATGTATTTTATTTCAAATGTATGCAGAGCAGCAAACATTATAATTCCCCTTTTACAAAATAGCACACAGATAATGTTCTCTAGCTCTCTGAAACGGACCCTTTTAGGCTTTGATCCTAACTGTGCCTTGGTGGCATTTTGTCACTTTAAATGCAAATGAGATTGTGCTCTTTTCAGAAGAGGGCGGAGCTACAGACGGCTGTGCGTCACCATAGCGACAGATGTAAAACAGCACTAGCTGTGTTGTCAGTGCTGGTCAGGTGTGCATGTTGTTGTTGGTCAGTGTGTGCTTCATGCTTCTGTCAGTCTATGGAGACTCCTGTCGCTGTTCATCTAAAACTCCACATCTATAATCCTCTTAGTCTATGCTGACATTATCTTCAGCAGCTCAAACACTCTAATGGTGAATGGACAGATGGCTGCTTCTCACTCAGGGCTGCTGTTTATGCTAATGAGGGAGAGATGGGCACTAGTGGGCGGGGCTTTCCCCCTCTGATGACACGTACAAAGGAAGAATGTCAATCAAAGTGTTTCTCTGATTAAATCAGTCAACAGGGAAGTTGTAGTTAAGTACTTTGATTCAAATTGTATTCAGAGAGTAACAAATATTAATAAAAAGTATATAAAAACAAATTACATATTAAGTGGATATATGAATGAGCAAATTATTAAATTGTCAAAAAAAACAATTCAGTGTCAGTCACAAAGTCACAATTAATAAGAGGAATCAAAAGAGGTTTTCTTCTGTATCGTGACATACATCTAAGTGACATTAACATGTATAGTATATCTTCCTTTCTGTTCAACAGAAAAAAAACCTCAAAATGATTTGGTACAAGTGAAGGAAGAGTAAATGATGGGAATATTCATTTTTGTCTAAACTGTGCCTTTAAGTGATGAGTAGCTTGTAGATTATCAAGCTACAGTTTCAGAGTAGCTTCCACAACACTGCCAATAGCATGTGAATGTGACATGAAGGCCATGAGAATATTTTTAATTTCATAATCTTTGCCCCGTAGGTTTATAATGCTGTGAGCAAATTCATGTGTGTTCTGTGACCTTTCAGGTCAAGGAGCAACAAACCAGAGCAACACTCTGAGCTGCAGCTTTAGGACATTTAGCAGCATGCACCAGATTTTGATTAATTTACCATACTGTTTAATATATTCCTGTCATTCAGATAAATCATTCTGCTATGCAAAGCTGGTCAAATCATTAAGTGACGTAGTTGGAGGGCTCAAACCTTGCTGGGATCTCCATATGTGCCAGTATGTGTCTAACACACTGAGACTCTCTAAAATAAAATACAGAAATACAGAAATCATCAGCACTACCTTCATATATTTAGCATAGGCATGAGTTTGTGGGATAATATGCAGGTTATGAACACACTGACAATGAGTTTTGTTTAGGTGCCCCAAAAGGCTAGAACAGGCTTAGTCCCTTATTTATCAGGGGTTGCCACAGCGGAATGAACCGCAAACTTATCCAGCATATGTTTTACACAGCGGATGCCCTTCCAGCTGCAACCCAGTACTGGGAAACACCCATACACCCTCATTCACACACACACACACACACACACACACACACACACTCATACACTACGGCCAATTTAGTTCATCAATTCCCCTATAGCGCATGTGTTTGGACTGTGGGGGAAACCGGAGCACCCGGAGGAAACCCACGCCAACACGGGGAAAACATGCAAACTCCACACAGAAACGCCAACTGACCCAGCCGGGACTCGAACCAGTGACCTTCTTGCTGTGAGGCGGTCATGCTACCCACTGCGCCACCGTGACGCCCGAAATTCCTACATCTGATTTATATTTCCTGATGATTATTTCTGTGGGCGTCACCATTCAAAATTAAAGTGCACCTTTTTGCTTATGTCTCGTAGTCATAAATTAAAATAAACTCTGACCGTTGTAAGGAGAGATTACTCACATGTGACTTGTTTTAACAATTTTGGTCCAATTAGAGACTTTGCCGTGTGAAAGCGAACCGCACCAAGAACAAAGAGCAACATTGAAACTATTTTAATCCCTGTTTCAGAATAAAACAATCCATCTACAGATGTGAATGCACCCTAAAACAAGGAATACAAATGACATTTTTTAAATAAGACACGTGAAACTCCTTACCTCCACCAGATGTGGTGTGGGATTGAAGCCACACAGATTGCAGACCTCGGTATGACACTGGGTGCAGGACCTGTAGTTTGGTGCTTCTGTGGATCCCACATTGAAGGCAGTCTTGCACAGTGGGCAGGTGACCTCTGGCTTCTGGATGACCGGCTGCGTTAGAGGCTGTTTTAGTGGAGACTGCTGCTGTGGTGTGGTCTGGTGCTGTCCTGCCGACTGCTGCGGTTTTGGGCCTTTTTGATTGTGCATTGGTGACTGTTGTTGCTGATTCTGCTGCTGCTGCTGCTGCTGCTGCTGCTGCTGCGGAGGTTGTTTCTGAAGAGGGGCTCCGGGGCCTTTGGGGACTGTAACTCCTCCTGGACCTGGTTTGAAAGCACCAGGAGGTCCTGCTGTGGTTTTTGCACTAGCTCCAGAATTAGCATCACTAAAAATCACCTTTGTCCCCTGCGCACTCTGGTTCCGGCCAGGCAACGGCTGTGAGGATCCGGGAAGAGGATCGACAGAAATAAGAGTGCTCGCCTGGTTTAGTAAAGATGCCCCAAAACCAAACAGCTTAGTAAGACCATCCTGAGGTGGCTCGTGGGATGGTGCATGATGAGCTGGGGAGCTTCCAGCACTTCGGGTTCGATCCGGTTGACCTCCAATCCGAATCGGAGATCCACGTCCTAGATCCGACTGTGACTGTGCCTTTGCTAAACCAGGTAAAGGCACCGCACCCGGATGAGGAATACGTCCTATTTGGGGCACCCTTTCTGGACTTTTTGGTCCCAGTACTTGCCTTTGGGGCTCTGACTGGTAACCTGATTGTAAATGTCCTGCTTGTGGTTGCTCTCTTTGTGTCTGGAGTCCAGTTTGTGGCGCATTGTAAAATCCAGTTTGGCTTGGTCCAGTAGGACCAGTCTGTCTCTGGATCCCAGAAACAGCTTGAGGTTGAGGCTGTGGATGTGGCTGTGGCTGTGGCTGAATTTTCATCTGTGTCTGCATTTGGGGTTGTATCTGTGGTGTGGGCTGAGCTGAGGGTTGGGTCTTGGGTGTTGGGTCAGGCTTGGGTTGATGAGAGGGAGAATGTATCTGCTGCTGACTCTTGGACCGCGGTGTTGTCATGTCCATTCCCAAAGCCCGCTGCATTTGGCAGTTTAGACAGAGCCACTCCTTAACCTGTTAATGAAATAAAGGTCAGAGACAGAAATACATCATTCTGACTGTCTTTGGCTGAAACAAATTGGCTAAGGATTAGGGATTTCAGAAATTCCTCAATGTGCAGAGTTTAGGCATTTAGCTCTCCCTTTTGTTTTGATGGTTCCTTTAACAGACTTTGTTGACTATACATTGCATTGTCAACTAACTCTCATTCATTCATTCATTTATTCATCCTTTCATTCATTAAATTTCCTTCAGCTTAGTCCCTGATTTATCAAAGGTCGCCACAGAGGAATGAACCACAAACTACTCTGGCATATGTTTTACACAGCAGATATAAAGTCTGAGTGATGGTATACTGTTTTCAACTTTATATCGTTTTCTATTTGCTATGGAAAGACTGTAAGACTGTTATAACTGTAATTGGTTCTGAAGATCACTTCACCATTCTTCCCTGCTGTTCACCAAACACAAACACAGATACACGGACACTGGAGTGATTGAAACCTGTGTCTATCATCCGATCCATCAGTGGATCTCAAATATATATTATCTCATAAACGGATCAGCTGATAGACGCACAAAGAAGCTGGTAAAGAATGAAAATATCTGACAAAATAGCACAAGACAATATTACTTGAATATTTGTGACGTCAAATAAGGGTTAGCACAAAAGTAATCAGTCAGATTACATTAGCATAAATGTGTAATCTAAGAGATTATATTACTGACTACAGCATTTGTCATGTCATTTATAGTCAGTAACTGATTACACTTCATAAGTAATCTACCCAGCTCTGACTGGCACTGTATTCCTGCAACAATAAATCACAAATAACCAAACCAAACTACCTACTGCCAAGGCATATTCACACCGTGCCAAGTCATATGTTGTAAAAAATAATCAAATTTCTTCAAAGTCTTACCCCTGTTAGGTGTGGGTTGGGGTTGAAGCCGCACTGGTTGCACACCGTAGTGTGGCACTGTGTGCACTTGTTGAAGTTTGGCGACCCGTCAAAATTAGTCAGCTCTGTTGTATTGCAGACTGGACAGAGCTTACTGCTAGGCATCGGTGCAATCTGGGGTACAGAGTATGGTGAAGTTGGTGCACTAGTTCTGTCAGGAGACACTGATGGGGAGCGTCCCGTTCGCCCGCTGCTACTGCTGAAGTCCACTTGGAGGTTGCGTCTGGAGGCGTGCTGGCCCGGGCTCTGGTTGGCTCCCATGCCCCCTGCTGAAGCTTGAATTTGAGACTGATGCGTAGGCGTAGTCTGGGAATGTCTAGGACCATCATGGATTTGCTTTTTGTAAGGGTTTGCACTTGTTTGCATTCCACCCATGCTAAAATCAGCACCCGGCCCCCGATCACTACCAGATCCATAGCCTAGTTTTGGACTTGTTGGTGGACCTCCCCCTCCAGCCAACCTAAATAAGACGAAACAAGAAGATGAGAACATATGCCAGTTATGATTTTAAACCACTTTTTTAACAAGAGACTATTAATACTATTATTCATTTTACAAATGTCTCGTGAAAATGTCTACAAACTAGTAATTATGATCCAAGATCAGGTTAAATGCTGTGAAACCTGTTCAGTGATTTGCCACTTAGGAGGCGATCTCAGTGTGCCTGCATGCTTCGTGTGGATTTTATGGTATTACACAGATCGCCCAAACCCCCCCCAGTGGAGAAACACTTCAAAACAGTAATGATGTAATGAAGCCACGTTTACTGACCTTGCCAATTTGATAGACGCTGATTCGAAACAAAAGATTCGTAAAGGTTTTAAAGCTTCATGAATTAGTGTTTCGAATGCAGCCATCACTAATTCACAATACTGAGCTTTTCATTTCTGACAGCTGGGCTAATAAATTACACCGTTTGGGTGACATTAGTGTAAATATACATATTTGACCAACTTTCCCACTTTTTGAGGTAACTTCTAGTGCGAAGTTAATATTGTAATAAGCAAACATCCCCTTAATTATCACCAAAGCTCTCTCTATTTTATTTCACATTATTAAATCTTTATGCTAAAAAAAGTCTGTCTGAATGCCTTCATGCACAAACGCTGCCTCCAAAATCACTGCCTTATCGAATAGCATGACAACAAGTCAGCGGCCTACGCTTCCGGATGCAGCCCACATTATTATCGCTTGTAATCTCTGTCTATACCAGCATTTCTCAATCCCGGTCCTCGCGCCTCACTGATCTGCATATTTTGCATGTCTCTCTTATATGACCCAGCTGATTTAGATAATCAGCTCATTAGAAGAGCTCCATGCATGACATGTGTTCCGACTACCTAGTCCCTTCTCCTTCATTGCGCTCTACTTAAGCACGAGAAAGCTTTATTTCACTTTAAAACACCTGTTCATGGATTTACACAACAGCATTCTCTGCAGTGTCTTACTCGAGAAGTGTGAAGTGTGACATAATATACCTCCATAAATAAATTCACATATAACACATTCAAATGCCATTTAAATGAAACATGCTCCCTTCAAATTGAAATCATAGCAGAATATCCTGTAGAGTCCACTTTGCAGGGCACTTGATGTTGAATTAGAACAAATGTCTGACATGCAAAGAGAAACATATGAAATGTGCAGTGCAGTAGGGCATGAAATGGATTGAGAAATGCTGGTCTATACAAACTACGACAGTCTGCATGAATAGCTTGGATTATCTGTGTTTATATGCAGGTTTGCAGGGTCATTAGCATTAATGACTTTGCAAATTGACCATTAGGCAGTTGTGGCCTAATGGTTAGGGAGTTGGGCTTGTAATCAGGTTACAGGTTCGATTCCCGATCCAAGCAGGAAATAGAGTGAATAAACCACATGAATAAACCCATCTTTGATACCCTGAGCAAGTCACCTAACCCCTAATTGCTCCCTAGGCGCTGGAAGTGTGCACTTCACTGTGTGTGTATGCGCTTGGAAGGGTCCAATTTCCCGAAAGGACCCATTTGGAGTATGGGTGAAACCATACTTGACAATACTCACTTCACTTTACACTTTACTCAGTTAACACAGGGCTCTAAGATTTTCATGAGCTGCAGATTACAGGACTTTTAATGACTTGGGCACCATTAATTTTAATCAAGCACCTTTGTAACTTATACCACAGCATATGTAGTGCCATGAAAGTCCTTACTCTACTTAACATTTCACTTACACTTAATATTTACATTTAAAAAAAGAGTATTTTTCTAAAAGTTTTAAAAAGTCATGTTCAAAGAACTTTAATAAAAATGTGTTGAATTGAATCCTGGTGATGTTCAAATGCGGTTTCTGAAATATTGGTAAAATGTGCATCATTTGTCAGTGTTATTGTACAAGACTTAAATATAAGAAATAAGAGTTTCTCTTATTGTTTCTGACAATTGAGTACAATTGTTTATATAGAACCATAAAGAAATTTCATTTCAAACGTAATTCAAGCCCTTTCAAGGACCTGTGTTGGCTTTTAAGTACTTTCCAGGCCTTGACTCCATAATCCATATGTCTGAAACTCAAGCACTTTCAAGAAGCATGGGAACCCTGCCTTTGTTGGTGTGTTTGCGTTGGCACTTTGGTGTTTGCAGTGGTGGGAAAGACGAGTTTATTCAGTAGTGTCAGACCTGGCTCTATATTCATTCATTCATTTTCCTTCGGCTTATTTATCAGGGGTCGCCACAGCGGAATGAACCACTGAGCCACTGAGCCACCAGGCAAATGAACTGTGTACCAGCAATGGCACTGGCTCTGATAAGTACCTGATTTATGCTGCTAGAAAAATGCTAAATCTGAACTGCACAAAATAAGCTAAACGCTTTATGTGCTTTTAGCTAGGATCTAATTCATTCATTTTCTTTTCGGCTTAGTCCCTTTATTAATCTGGGGTCGCCACAGCGGGATGAACCGCCAACTTATCCAGCATATGTTTTACGCAGCGGATGCCCTTCCAGCTGCAACCCATCACTGGGAAACTAGGATCTAATATCATGGCTTATTATTTCAAGAGGCATGGCAAATAAAAGCTCAGATCAGTTAATCAGTGAAAATTAACACTACAGCTTTGTCTGAGCACAATAAAGGAGAGAACAGACCCTTTTTCTAATAGATGTCAGGCGTCACCTCGCTGAATAAACTGCTCGAGTGGGAAATAGCTTCTCGTTTTAGGAATCAACAGTGCATTGGCTAACCTTCAACATGCTTGCCCTTAAACGATTGATCAGTTTTTATTAGATGCTCTTTTATTAAAGTCACAGACAATCATTGCAAAAGGCAGCATCCAACGTCCAGCACTTCTCATTCATTCTCTGCTCTGACAGAAAGTCAATGTTTGTAATGTGATTGGTTATGACTGTTTGTCTCTATGGTAATTTATCTGACCACACCCCCTGCTTATTTGTTCCCATGATTACTTATTAGGCAAGTGTATTTGTATAGCACATGTAGCACATACTCAATGGTAATTCAAAGTGCTATACACTATGCACTTTTACACTATGTACTTCGTAGTACTCAACTGTGCAGTGTATGGGTTTCGTCCCAAATGAACATGATTGTTTTTTCCGGGTCAATGGTTTAACGGTTGCCAGATTATTCATTCATTTTCTTTTCGGCTTAGTCCCTTTATTAATCAGGGGTCGCCACAGCGGAATGAACCGCCAACTATTCCAGTATATGTTTTACACAGCGGATGCCCTTCCAGCTGCAACCCATCACTGGGAAAGGTTGCCAGATTAGTGAAATAAATTACCCAACTACAAAATAGAATGATTACAACTGCATTAGCCATCAGGGGGTGGCATAATCACCTCTGTAAGAGAATTTGCTTCCACAATCCAAAATAAATAAAGTACTCCAACCTTATCGCCAGGTAGCTCCACCCCTTCACCACAAGCTCCTCCCATTCACAAATAGCCCCTCCCCATCCGCTACATGAGCAAAGCTGCATGCCTTAAGTGCATTCACACTTCTGTTCATCCCTTAAATAAGTACATCATTATTCAAAGGTGTAGTATGTATGATTGAGGAGGCTCAGTGGTTAGCATTGTTGCCTCACAGCAAGAAGGTCGCTGGTTTGAGTCCCGGCTGTGTCAGTTGGCATTCCAAAGACATCCGCTATACGTGAATTGAATAAACTAAATTGGCCGTAGTGTATATGTGTAAATGAGTTTGAATTTCCCAGTACTGTGTTGCAGCTGGAAGGGCATCCGCTGTGTATAACATATGCTGGAATAGTTGGGGGTTCATTCCACTGTGGCAACCCCTGATGAATAAAGGGACTAAGCTGAAGGAAAATGAATGAATGAATGAATGAATGAATGTATGATTAAACTAGGTATTGCAGCCCAAATTTTAATTATTGGATTTTTTTTTTTTCACCCAGCCCCTCCTAGTCTGACACAAACACAGGTTGTCAGATTGGCGATGCCAACAGAAGTGAACCAAAAGCTAAATTAAGTATTCAGGTGAGTAGATTACATACAAAATCAATGCAAACACGCAAACATAAATGGATTTCCACAGGGCAGTACAAATGAAGGCGAAATGTGCAAACGCGTGGAATTAGCCTCAATGGTATCTTCCATGCTACTGCAAATAATTTAACTCACTTGAGGTGAAAAACATCCTGTGAGTAAACTAGAGCAAGTGACGTGGTGCTCAGCTAATTCTTACATTTGTAATATTTGTACTGTTTGCAAATTAAATTGGGTGAACTGGCAGTTACACAGACCACAACAAACACTGACATTTCCATACTTAATGCACGCAATACTTGGGATTCACGCATGCACACCATAACAAACTAATATTACTGAAAGTTGATTGTTGGCAGTCAGTTTATGTTATATGTTTGGTTGTATGTAAAAGTGTATCTGTTGTATGTAATTATAATTATCATATTCTCCTGTCTGATTAATAAAAAAAAGCTTGGGCAACCTGAAAATGTTTCTTGAATCTGCAACTGTATTATGGTATTTTTATGTTTGACTATTTATACTACAAAATGGCATAAAATAGTGCACAAGTATGTAATCTGGCACCCTAAATTAGACAGTCTTCTTTTGTTTTTGTCTGTGTCTGGTTTATTTGGTTCAGGGCTTCTACAGTGACCTCTACACACCTGTATGGAGATTTCTAGTGTGCCCAGTAAGACAATGATTTACTGGTTCAGGTGTGTTTAATTAGGGTAGGAAATACACAGAACTAAAATATGTAGGACGGTGCCCCTCAAGGCACTAGACTGAACCAATAGTGTAAATAGTGGCTCCTGGGTTGGAATCTGGGTTTCCATAAGTTATTGTACATTTTGAAGTATTGCAAGAGAAACGAGTGACGGAAATGACCAACTTACAATGAATTAGTGAGTTTTTCCTGAAAACAAGCAAAATAATCTGCCAATGGACCAAAATAATCTTGCTCTCACTTTGAAATATGATTATTTTGCTTGTTTTAAGGAAAAACTCACTTAATTTTGAGTCATTATTTCTAGAAACAAGAAAAAAGACAAAAACTGTAAATAAGAATAAAAGACTAGAACAATTTTATCTTAACAGATGTGTTAAATTTAGTGTAAAATGAAATTCACAAAATTGAGGTTCACATTCTGCAGTAAATCCTTGTAATATTTACACTATAGTAAAGTAAAGTATAGTATAATGTATAGTATGTAGTATAGTATAGAATGTAGCATAGTATAGCATAGTATAGTAAAGTAAGTGTAGTATAGAATATAGTACAACATAGTGTAGTGTAGTATAGTATAGTATAGTATAGTATAGTATAGTATTGTCTACCATAGTGTAGTATTGTATAGAGTATAGTATAGTATATTGTATATAGCATAGTATAGTATAGAATGTAGTATAGTATAGTATAGTATAGTATAGTATAGTATAGTATAGTATAGTATAGTATAGTGAAGTAAGGTGTAGTATAGAATATAGTAGAACATTGTCTAGCATAGTATAGTATAGTATAGTATAGTAAAGTATAGTATATTATTGTCTAGCATAGTATAGTATAGTATATCATATATAGCATAGTATAGTATAGTATAGTATAGTATAGTATAGTATAGAATGTAATATGGTATAGCATAGTAGAGTATATTATAGTATAGTATAGTATAGTATAGTATAGTATAGTATAGTATAGTAAAGTGTAGTATAGAATATAGTACAAGATAGTATAGTGTAGTATAGTATAGTAGAGAATACAGTACAACATAGTATAGTACAGTATAGTATAGTATAGAATGTAGTACGTTATAGCATAGTATTGTATAGCATTGTATAGTATATAGTATAGTATAGTATATCGTATATAGTATATTATAGTATAGAATTTAATATAGTATAATATAGTAATGTGTAGTATAGAATATAGTACAAGATAGTATAGTGTAGTATAGTATAGTATAGAATACAGTACAACATAGTATAGTACAGTATAGTAAAGTATAGAATGTAGTACGGTATAGCATAGTAGAGTATTGTATACCATAGTATAGTATATAGTATAGTATATCGTATATAGTATAATATAGTATAGAATTTAGTATGGTATGGTATAGTATACCATACTGCATTCTATACTATACTATTCTATACTGTAGTATGGTTTAACATAGTATAGTACAGTATAGTATAGTATAGTAAGGTATAGTAAAATAAGGGATGGCCATGATGTTTATTTTTAAGATATAAATAGTGTAATGAGCTGAAAGTGAACTCTTCTGTCCTCTATTTATAGCTGACTATGTTGTTTGTGAGAAAAACGCTCCGAATAACACATTAAAAGCACATTTAATCATGAGAATGAGTCAGATACAGTATAGACTGTTGCTGGTGCGTTACTGTGCCAAACGCTAAAAATAGGACAAGCAACAAAAATATAAAAAAACAACAGCAGACTAGCTCAGCATAATGCTATATTGAGAGAGAGGGAGGGAGGGAGGGAGAGGGAGAGAGAGAGAGAGGGAGAGAGAGAGAGAGAGAGAGGGAGGGAGAGAGGGAGGGAGAGAGGGAGGGAGGGAGAGAGGTGAAGAAATGGCAAAACATTACTGTCTATAAATGTTACTTACTACATTTTTACAATGACACATCTCTGTAATCTATAAGTTTAACATAGAGCGAGTGATATTATAGATTAACGTGTGTGTTTATTTGAAGTCAATATTATTCGCCCTCCTGTGAATTTTCTTTTTCAGATATTTCAGAATAAACAGATTCAGGAATTTTTGAATTTTCTGGAGAAAGTCTTATTTGTTTTATTTCGGCTAGAATAAAAGCAGTTTTTAATGGTTTTAAAGCCATTTTAAGGTCAATATTATTCGCCCCCTTCAGCAATATTAGTTTTGGATTGTCTCCAGAACAAACCACTGTTATACAATGACTTGCCTAATTACCCTAACTTTACCCTAATTAACCTAGTTAAGCCTTTAAATGTCACTTTAAGCTGAATACTAGTGTCTTGAAGAATATCTAGTCTAATATTATGTGCTGTCATCATGGCAAGGAGAAAAGAAATCAGTTATTAGTAATGAGTTATTAAAACTATCATGTTTAGAAATGTGTTGAAAAAATCTTCTCTCCGTTAAACAGAAATTGGAGGAACATCTATACAGGGGGGGCAAATAATTCTTAGATGACCGATTATTTTGCTTGTTTTAAGGAAAAACTCACTTAATTTTGACATATTATTTCTTAAAACACGCCCATATGTTTTGCGTGTCTAGAAAATGCTTCTTGATTTAGGAGTTTTTTGATATTTGGACTAGAAACAAGACAAAAAAAATCTAAGTAAGACCCTTTTTGCAGTGTATTATGTATTACCAAGCTTATTTTGATCCTCACTTTGAAGCTGATAACAGTGCTATTCTCTTCTAATCTTCTCAAGCTAATCAGTCAATACAAGCAGCTCACAACATTCACTGTCTCCTGATTGTAGATGACGCTTCCCAGCAGTCTCTGTGCTTCGCTCCAGTCTGCAGTTTAATGAGTCCCAGCAGAGCTCTGGACACACTTGTTTGTTGCTGTGAAGTGCACGAGATGCAGACGTTACTGGAAATACCATGTAAAACTGGCAGATCAGAGACAAGACGTACTATTTCGGTGATCAAATTAAATGTAGAAAAGTTATTTATGTGCTCAAAGAAAAACATCTACATTAAACGTGCCTTACAGTCAGCATCTGCAGACATTTTTTGCTATTTCTGTGCAGTATTTCATAAAAAATCTGCGCATTTATGTGGAATAATTTTAGAAGTATAGTAACTAAAATCCTAAAACATTCATTCATTCATTCATTCATTCATTCATTTTCCTTCAGCTTAGTGCCTTATTTATCAGGGGTCACCACAGCCGAATGAACCGCCAACTATTCCAGCATATGTTTTACGCAGTGGATGCCCTTCCAGCTGCAACCCAGTACTGGGAAACACCCATACACACTCATTCTCTCACACACACACACACAAACTCATGCACTACGGCAAATTTAGTTCATCAATTCCCCTATAGCGCATGTGTTTGGACTGTGGAGGAAACCGGAGCACCCGGAGGAAACCCACGCCAACACAGGGAGCTCATGCAAACTCCACACAGAAATGCCAACTGACCCAGCCAGGGTTCGAACCAGTGACCTTCTTGCTGTGAGACGACAGTACTAACCACCAACTTTTATTTAAGGTTTACAATGCAAATCCAATTAGATCTACTTGTTTGGTAAACAAAGCAAGTCTCTCATATAATCGATCTACTAAAAGACATAAAATATTACTCGTTTGTAAATAATATTAGAATTCGTATATTAGTCAATAATATCACTGAAATTACTATAAAAACCAAATAAAAAATATATTTACACACATTTACATAAGTAAATAAATAGATTAAATGGTGGGCTAAAAGAAATCTGTGGAAATATGTGTATTTCTGTGCACGCAGATTCTGCGTGGGCCTACTTATAGTGTATTGATTCAATAAGTTTAATTGTTCTCTAATATCTACATAGTGTGTATGTGGCTTAGGTTAGTGCAAACATTTTCCAGAAATGGTTGTTATGCTCATTTATAACCAAGTGTCAACCTCCCGCTCTCCCTCGTGAAGCTAATACAGATATAACTGAAACTGCAATTCATCGACTGGCCACTGGGGGCTGGCTCCAAAACAGTGCAAATTTCCATTGACTCCAATGTTAAAACGCCCAGCTTTATAGCAGTAAAAAAGATGTTTACAGCCTGGTACAAACAATTGTTGTGGTGTATAAAGCTAATATTGTTATTGTTATAAAGTTGTGTGGTGGATAAAATATAGGCTAAATTATAATTATACTTCAACAAAAGAGACTGACAGAAATGTATTTAGAGTTCTATTTTGAAACTATAACGTGTATAAAAACACAGGCAGGAATTAATATCAACTTCTGCAGAAACAGAAGTAGCTTTTAAAATGATTTTTAATGTGTCATTTTAATACTTAAAGAGTTTCGTGTGGGCCTACTTATAGTCCACTGATTTAATAAGTTACTTTGTTCTCTGATATCTACATAGTGTGCATGTGGCTTAGGTTAGTGCAAAAATTTTCCAGAAATGGTTGTTATGCTCATTTATAACCAAGCGCCACCCTCCCGCTCTCCCTCGTGAACCTAATACGGGAGTAACTGAAACTGCAATTCCTCGACTGGCCACTGGGGGCTGGCTCCAAAATAGTGCAAATTTCCATTGACTCCAATGTTAAAACGGCCAGCTTTATAGCAGGAAAAAAGGTGTTTACAGCCTGGTACAAACAATTGTTGTGGTGTATAAAGCTAATATTGTTATTGTTATAAAGTTGTGTGGTGGATAAAATATAGGCTAAATTATAATTATACTTCAACAAAAGAGACTGACAGAAATGTATTTAGAGTTCTGAAACTATAACATGCATGAAAACACAGGCAGGAATTCATATCAACCTCTGCATATACAGATGACGTTTAATAAAGTGTGTTGGTCTACTTTCACTCATGAAAAATGACAGTAAGAGCGGAGTGATATGTCACAATGCATAAACGTGCATTAAATGCTTATACTCAGCAGTCTACATGTGTTTGTTGTCTCATTACAAACATGCTCTGCAAATTTCTGCAAATGTTAAACTAACAAAAGGTACAGTGAAGTAAGAAGGTAATCTGTGTACTGCCATACACACAAAGCAATGATTTAAAAAATGAATCGTATACCTCTTTGGGTGTTGCTGAATAAATGTATAATCTATATATCCTGCATTTTGCGTTCTGACATCTGTGAATACTCCATGTTCACGCATGGCTGTCTACTTCGCAAACCTTCTCCTTTTTGTCTCCCTGCCTCTCTCATTTTCAAAATAAGAGTCCCACATACAGAGTGTGTTTAATACATGCTTAGATAAACTTAAAAATAAGCGGAAAAGTGTATCATTGTTGTAATGCTTGTTTGTTTTGCAGCATAAGATGTTAAATATTTTAAAACACGCCTTCAGAGCCCTGAATATTTTACTTTCCGCTCTGCAGCCAAGCTGTTATTGAATGTGCTCCACATGTGCATCTAAGTATGAAATTATTGCATTATGCATCATTCATTTATTTTTGCAAGCTCTACACTGCATCCCAAAAAGTTTAATGTATAACACAAACTCAATTTAGTTTGATCGTCCACAAGAATATCACTGTATATAATGAAAACAAATAAATGAACAGTCTAACAGTTAAGAACCCACAAAAATATATTATAATAATTTATAATAAATGGTGCTTTTGGACCATGCTACAGTAAAGTGTATTATACTGTATATATTAGTATTCACAACTATGTAAATTAATGCTCCAGCATAATGTAATATTAACTACAGTAAACAGATAAACTGTAATAAATACTGCAGTATAATTTAGGTTTTACTACAGTAAACTGTGGTGTATTGTAGTATAATTCACCCTACAGTTGTAGAAAACTACAGTATTGGCTCATTTGATTATATTACTGTAGTTGTTGTGTTACCATAGCAACTGTAGAATCACCACAACAGATCAATTACTATAGTTGTTGTGTTACCATGGCAACTGTAGAATCACCACAACAGATCAATTAACATAGTTGTTGTGTTACCATGGCAGCTGCAGAATCACCACAGCAG
>CAIGQV010019087.1:7493475-7505819 GCA_903798115.1 Danio jaintianensis
TATGTGTGTGTGTGTCTGTGTGTGTTTGTGTGTCTGTGTGTATGTGTCTGTGCATTTGTGCATGCGTGTGTGTGTGTGTGTTTTAGGGTTAGAGTTAGGTGTGTTTGTGTGGTGTGTGTCTGTGCATCTGTGTGTGTTTGTAGATTTGTGTGTGTGTTTGTGTGTGTGTGCACATGTTTATGTGTCTCATTGATTGTTTCTCTGCACACGAGCAGATTCTGACATGTAAACTCATACTTCACTCAGCAACTGGAGAAATTAAATCACACACACACACACACACACACACACACACACACACACACACACACACACACACAGAGTAGTAACCGGTGGTGAGCTGAGCAGAAAAGCATACGATCTCTGTATTGATGATGACCTCCAGGCCGTTGGGATGGAAAACGCCGCTGATGTTCATGTTGAACTTGTCGAACTTGTGAATGGCCTGCGAGCTGCGCACGTCCCACATCACGCCATCATTCAGCACCAGGTCGTCTGTCGGGTTGAATGTGGCACAGTTACGCTTGTAGTTATTGGCCAGATCTGGGTTATTGAGCGTCAGCATCTTCTGTCCAGTCTGAATGTCATAAATCTGCAGGAAGACATACAGACAACTGCTCAGACGGGACACACTGTAGATTTTGTTTCGTTTTTGTGTAATTTATTATTGTATTTTTTTGTTCAATAATTAAGAGAATGCAACATTAATATATTATAAATAACCCTAAATCCCCACCCGCATAGGTAGACTGCATGGTTCTGTAATGGCAGGAAATAAACAGTGAAAAAGAAAAATAATGTTAAATCAAATAAAGAGCAGAAAACAACAAAAAAATACATTTTAAAGTTAATGAGATGCATAAAGTGTGTACAAACAAAAGCTGTACATTAGAAAGAAAAAAACGAAAGATTTGACAGAAATAAAATGTATGTACACATGCCTTTGGATGCTGTTAATGCATGCTATACAGCAGGGGTTCTCAAACTCGGTCCTGGACGTCCGAGTAATGCAGATTTTAGCTCCAACTTGCCTCAACACACCTGCAAGGATGTTTCTAGAAAGCCTAGTAAGAGCTCGATTAGCTAGCCCAGGTGTGTCTGATCGGGGTTGGAGCTAAAATCTACAGGACACCGGCCCTCCAGGACCGAGATTGAGAGCCCCTGATATACAGCGTACTGTAGTATTAACTATAGTGAACTGATAAACTGTAATAAATACTGTAGTATACTTTATTTTACTACAGTAAACTGTGGTGTATTTAAGTATAACTTGCCCTATAATTGTAGAAAATTACATATATTGTTTATTGTTTATATTACTGTAGTTGTTGTGTTACCATAGCAACTGTAGAATCAACACAAAAGATCAATTAGTATAGTTGTTGTTGTTGTTGTTACCCTAGCAACTGTAGAATCACCACAACAGATCAATTAGTATAGTTGTTGTTGTTACCCTAGCGACTGTAGAATCACCACAACAGATCAATTAGTGTAGTTGTTGTTACCATAGCGACTGTAAAATCACCACAACAGATCAATTCAAGTACTTTACTATAGTATGGTTCAAAAACACAACAGTGTTTACTATAAATTACGACAATATTTTCCCCGCTGTAGGTAGCAAATATTTTAGTTTAGCAGAAATCATTAAAGGATCATGTCCAACATATGTGGTTATATTCTGATTATACGCCTTTTAAAAAAATTTGGTCTAAACTGCAAACAATATAGACTATCCTTGATTTGTTACTCCCTGCCTCAATCTGAATTTCACCAGAATCATGTGATTCAAACAACCTATTGTGGCATCTGTTTCAATTCATGACATTAAATAAAATAAATGGAAAAAGCTCATAAAGTGGAAACTAGTAAGGTAGTAATGGGTGATGGTGACTTGCATGTGCGATGTGCTCTTTAGTTCCTATGACTCTGTCCTGAGAGAGTTTGCTGAACTCCACATAATGATCGTCCAGGAATGAATGCCTGCAAATAAACAATAAACCAGATCAACCATTTAGAAGCATGAATAAGAAGACTATTTAGAGTTTTATTGATTAATTGTTTGTGTGCATGTAGACTCACTTCATGATGAACACAGACTTCATTCCCCACAGCGCGGATAATGGATAACTCCAGGAGGCCGATGTTAACAGCAGAGAGCCATCCTGAAACACACACACACACACTTACACTGATACGAGCAGCTGAGAGCAGCAATCAGAGTCTGTACTATATTTTCTGAAACATATGGAAGGCAGAGTACAGCAAAAACAGACATCATAATGTTGTGTATGGGGAAAAATAACCATTCTAAAAGTGAGTCGGCTGATTTTGTTAGGGAGTACATTTGTATTTGCAAAAAAAACTGTATTACACTATTCTATATATTGTGTGTGTGTGTGTGTGTATTTGTTTTCTTCTTCTGGAGGGCTTGAGGTGTGTGTTCTTGAATATATGGTTTATGTGGACAAATATATATAATGACATGGGTACTAAAGTATAATGTAAACATGGTTTACACATGATTTGAGTGTGTGTGTGTTCACTCTTAACAGCTCAAGGTGTGTGTGTGTGCTCACCCGCGAGGGCTCGAGGTGTGTGATGGCGGAGCTGTGGCAGCTGTAACTGGCCTCCTCCTGTCCGCTGAACACGTTGTAGAGTTTGAGCTGTCCGGTGCACGTGCCCAGCATCAGGAACCGCTCGCGCGCAGAGAACGCACAACACATGAAGCCGCTCTCGTCCTCCTCTGCCTCCCGGAACACCGAGATTGGACGAAACCTGGACACACACAGAGACACACACACACAGACAGACAGACACAGCCAGTGACATATACAAATTAACCACAACTCTAGAATCATTGAGGATAACAGAGTTTTGCTGTCATCAGATCTGCTCACACACACACACACACACACACCTGCTGAAGATGAGATGCCGGTCGAAGCAGCCTCCATCCACACCGCCGTATTTGGGGTAGACGACACGGCGTGTGTGTCGCGGGGTGAAGTTTGTGGGTGCCTGCCGCCTCTGCTTGGGTTCGGGACACTGGTGCGGCGTGAAGAGGCTGAACGGAGGACACGTGGTCACAGGGTTCTTACAGCGCGCGTGCTGCTCCCGCAAATACTCCGTTATTATACTGCACACAAATAAGTCAAAATTATCATAATAATAATAATAATAATGCACACAAGTCAGTCAAAATAATAATAATAATAATAATAATAGGCGACGCGGTGGCGCAGTGGGTAGCACAATCGCCCCACAGCAAGAAGGTCGCTGGTTCGAGCCTCGGCTGGGTCAGTTGGCATTTCTGTGTGGAGTTTGCATGTTCTCCGCGTGTTCGCGTGGGTTTCCTCCGGGTGCTCCTGTTTCCCCCACAAGTCCAAACACATGGCTATAGGTGAATTGGGTATGCTAAATTGTCCGTAGTGAATGAGTGTGTATGGATGTTTCCCAGTGATGGGTTGCAGCTGGAAGGGCATCCGCTGCGTAAAACATATGCTGGATAAGTTGGCGGTTCATTCCGCTGTGGCGACCCCAGATTAATAATGGGACTAAGCCGAAAAGAAAATGAATGAATGAATAATAATAATGCACACAAGTCAAAATAATAATAATAATAATAATAATAATAATAATGCACACAAGTAAGTCAAAATAATAATAGTTATACTGCACACAAGAACACAACTAATTACTCATCTTAAAGCTCAGTGAAGTGCTTTGAAATGTGCATTTTCTATTGGATGTTTGGCATAATCTCAACTGAAACAAGAAGAGAGGGCGGAGCATAAAGAAGCTCCTCCCATTTTTTGAAAACAGCCAATAGCGTGTTGTTTTTCTCACAGCTCTGCCAGTGACAGTGGTTGAGCTCAGGTGCATCAAATGAAAAGCCAATGAGAAGAAGGGGCGGGGCATGTCAGACACTAGAGAGCATTTGATTGGTCAGAAGATTTGATGAGAAACTGAAGTATGAGGTGATGGCAAAAAAATCCATTTAGTTGGAAGAGACAAACTGCAAGCTTTGGATGTTTATATCAGGTTTATCTCTTCTACATGCGAGTTGTCACTGTTTTGAAGACACTAGATTATAGACTTCCTGCAGACTCGCATCTAAAAAACTTTATTTTCATTTTATGGGACCTTTAAAAGGGAAACAAGCACAATTGTCCAGAAAATGCTTCTTGATTTAAGAATTTTGAGATATTGGGACTAGAAACAAGACAAAAACTCTGAGTAAGAAAAGCATCTTCACAGTGCAGTAGTCCTAGTGTTGGTTTTTATAGCACATTAGCAGCTAGAATTTTTGTGTTTTTCTCTGAACTGACTGTCCGTGCTGTCATGTACGGTGACCTTGCATGTCAAGAAATAAAATGCATTATTATAATAATAATTCCTTACATTTATACAGCGATTTTCTGGACACTCAAAGCGCTTTACACACTTTACACAATCTCCTCATCCACCACCAGTGTGCAGCATCCACCTGGCGACGGCAGCCATATTGTGCCAGACCGCACACCACACACCAGCTGATTGGTGGAGAGGAGACAGAGTGATGAAGCCAATGATGATATGGGGATGGTTAGGAGGCCATGATGGACAGAGGCCAGTGGGCAAATTTAAACCCCTACTCTTTTTTTCAAGGACATCCTGAGATTTTTAAATGACCACAGAGAGTCTGGACCTTGGTTTAACATCTCATCTGAAAGACGGCGCTCACTGAGCAGTATAGTGTCCCCTTCACTATACTGGGGCATTAGGACTCACATAGACCGCAGGTTGAGCGCCCCCTGCTGGCCTCACTAACACCACTTCTGGCAGCAATCTAGCTTTCCCATGTGGTCTCCCATCCAGCTACTGACCAGGCACAGCCCTGCTTAGCTTCAGTGGGCGACCATAAGAGAGTTGCAGAGAGCTAGCTGCTAATAATTAATTATTATTATTATTAATGCATGAATCTTCACCTGTCTAGAGTGGGTGGCGAGGGCAGATGTCGGTCCAGCTGTTTCTTCATGGCTGGACTCTGAATGAAAGCTCCGTGGTCAGATTTCTGCCGCAGCACTTTCGGCCGTTTTCCTGCCGCCGCAGCGCAGGGTGACGGACGCTCCCGGGAGAACACAATTCGACCAATCAGAGGAGAGCCATTAGGGGCTGTGGGCGGAGCTGGGGGCGGGACCTGTGATGTGGAAGGGCGTGGCTGTGGGTGGTGAGGGGTGTGGCCACCGAGACGTGCCGTGACCCCATTAGTCAGCCGAGGAGTCCGAGGTATTCCGGCAGCGGGAGATGGAGGCGTCGCCACGGAGACGGGAGTGAAGGGCGGGACAGTAGAATGAGGAAGAGCATGAAGACCCATCGGCAGCTCCGCTTCTTTCGTCAGCGCCGTCGCTGTATCTGTTAAACCTACACACAGACACATGCAGATCTACAGTATACTCCATATAAAAGCCAGAAACTACGCTTTTTTTTCTTTGCAACTGATGATCAACAGTAAACATGACACATTGTCCCTCTTCCCAACAGGGAAAACCAGCAACAATCAAGAATGCATGATTATATGCTGTCTGGTTTTGTAATCAATAAATGTCCTTATAATGGAAGTCAATGGAGCAAAAACAGCACCAACATATCGAAAGGGGAGTCTATTTGAACAGTGTATTGTTGAGTTTTTGGAAAATTTCAAAGCATTTTCCCTAAATATGGCTCAAAATCATATTTGTCAGCAAAAATCATCACTCTTGCTGAAACACAGAGAAAGATGTGGCCAAATTAAGCCTCAAAGTCAGCCCAGAGTGGATGAAAACGACCCAACAGCACACAAGGGGTGCACTCATTCAGATTTCACAGGACGCCAAATAATATTGACTTCAAATATTTTATATGTATTATATTACAAAGCCCTTCCAAATATAATGATCAAAACATAATTGCGGATCAGGGAAATTCCAAACTGAACCCAAACATATGATTACAATTGGCAATGAAAATTCAGAAATGTGCTTCAACAGCAGAAATAAAAAATAAATGTAATACCGTAATAACAACAATCGTACCTTTGGACAGCAGATGATTGCGCACGAGCAGCAGCAGCTCCTTCTCTGGAAAGGAGATGCGTGACTGAGCCACGACATTAGCGCGCTGCAGCCGCGCCAGAGAAACATCGGTGCCGATTAGTAGCGGTTTCCCAGACACGCGCTCTATGAGTTCAGCGGCGTACTTGCAGAAGCGCACGTGTTCGCTGCGTTTGTCCTGCAGCACTGGCTCCTTCATCAGCTGCTGGATCTGCCCGCTGCTGAATAATGGCAGTTTGCTGATGATCTGCCGCACCGCCGCGCTGCGTGCTAGCCCCACGAGGGCTTTACAGGCTAGCGCGCGCACCTGGTCGGCGTCGGTGATGGGCATTTTGATGGTGAGCAGGGAGAGCAGCACTTTAATGCCGTTGTTGGACTGAACCACGTTCCACATCTTGGCCAGCACGCTCTCGCTGGCGCGGTGGGTTTGCGGCAGGCGACGGCGTGGCGTCCCTGAGATGAATTTCCCGATGCTGGACACACGCTTGTCTGGAGCGCAGACGCAGTTTATGATCACCTGCAGAGCCGATTTCTGGATTTCAGCATCGTTTACGAACACTTCTCCCTCCGCCACCACTAGCACGATGCTCATTCCTGCACAGCACAGAATGTATTGAGTGTTACATTTATGGTAGGTCACTTTTTTTGAAGAGCTGCTGCACAATATGAAGAAACACTCAAATACATTTAGATTAAAAATAATAAAAATAAATAAATAAATAAATAAATAAATAAATAAATATACACACACCAAATATTTTTCGATTAAATTAAATAAAAACAAAAAAATTTAATACAAAATTAAATAAATTCTATAAAAAAATTAATATAAATAAAACTAAATTTTAAAATATATAAAATAAAAAACTAAATTTAATTAAATTGTATTAATAAAATAAATAAAAGTAAAATTACATTAAACAATAAAATAAAAATGTAATTAAAAATAAAATTTAATACAAAATAAAAAATCTAAATAAAAATAAATAAATTTAATAAAAAATAAATACTATTAAAATGTAATTAAATAAAATTTAAATTAAATAAAAAACAAAATAATAAATTAAGTATAACTAAATTAAATTAAATAAATAAAAATTAAATTACGTTAAAATAAAAATTTTTAAACATAATAAAAAAAGTTTAAATTAAATAAAAATATATAAATAAATTAAATAAAAACAAAATAATTATAAAAAAAACATTAATAAAACAATTAATTAAAAATAAATAAATAAAAAACACCTGTGATACAATAAGAATAAATAATGCTTGAATAAATTAATGGACCATGCTTCATTTCAGACTATAAAATCCTGAGTAAATGCTCCTGACCGACTGTGGAGATGGTGGATCCGCTCTCGTCCAGCACCGCCACATTCTCCGACAGCAGCAGCTGAGTTTTAGGAATCACCGTCAAAATACTCAAGATATCCAGAGCGTACCTCACCGTGTCGGCCCTGAAACACACACACACACACACACACACACACACACACACACACACACACATACATGCTCAGAACACACATACTTACTCTCAGTCTCCAATACACTCTTTAAATACTTGCTAAAATCACCAACATCTAGGGCCGTATTTATGAAACCTGAAGGCTATAAAAAAATTAATAAAAAAAAATAAAAAAAGTAGCTCCTAATTTGCAGATTTAGGAGAACATCTGAAAAATAATGGCTAAAATAGATATATAATATAAAATATAAATAACTACAAATTTTGTGTTTTAGCACTAAAACTAGCTGCTAAATCAGTGAAAACCACAAACAGTCCTAAAATGTGCGTTTTCAGAAATCTGTGAGAAATAGAAGCTGTTTCTAATATATCAATTCCAGGTGTTGGTTACAACAAAAACTCCTTTTAATCGCGTGCCGTTGCTATTATATACAACACGACTTAAATCAGCCTTTAGGCTCGATGGTCAGACTCCCTCCTGTTGGCTCTCAATCTGGCAACCTGCGCTTGCATTCCTGGATCAAAACACACGCAATACCTAGTTCAACCACTGGGTGCCAAACTTACATACCGCACCTTTAAGCTATGCAATTGCAATGCCTTGATTTTAGTAAGGTTAGTACACAGTCATAGCCATAAATGCAATGGTACTAATAATTGGCATAATTTATTTCGGTGTTTAAGTTTTCGGCCTTGGTTTCCTCTTTTTCGGTTATCTTTTCGGCCAAGAATTTTCATTTGGGTGCATCCCTAACGTATGTGCACAAATATATTACTATAAAGCATCCTGTAGAAAAATATGTAAAATATATATATTTGTTATTCCAGCCAAACTAAAAGAAATAAGACTTTCTGAAGAAGACTTTCTGAAGCTGATGATGACTCTATACGCTAGTCGGAAGCTCTCTGGCGTCCTACATGCAGAAATGAAGAAAAAGGTCTAATAAATAAACTATAATAGAGCTGCAGTGCTGACCTGCCGTAGTACGTCCTCCAGTCGCAGGCGATGGAGATGAGCTGCAGCAGCAGATGCACACAGGACAGCTTGTGGAACACCTCCGCTGGCTCCCAGTACAGACGCACCGGACCGTACTCCATCAGGAACTCCACCATCTCCACCACCTGCTCATGAGTGTAGGAGCAGGCCTGCAGACGTGCACACACACACACACACACAACACTTTATACAATAACATAAACGCTCTAGATGAATCTCATTGCTTTCTACACTGATTTATGATTTAATTTTAGACTGATTTCTGGAGGATCATGTGACACTGAAGAGTACACATATACAGATAGACAGACAGACAGATAGATAGATAGGAGTACATTGAGTATTTAAGTATTTTCTATTCATTTTCCTTAAACTGTACTCACAAACAAACTTGTGTGTGTGTGTGTGTGTGTGTGTGATGTACCTTGTAATAAGGCTGTGGGTGAATGAGGGCTCCTCCTTCTGTTCGCTGCAGGGATTGTTTGACCTGCTCTACTTTAATGGCCAGGTGAGCCTCGAAATACCTGCGCAGAGCCATACAGGTGTGTTTGGCCGTCTGTCTGCTAGAGAAGATCTCATCATCGCTCAGCAGAGCACCCTGATCCTCCGGGTTCAAGATCTCCAGAGTGCTGATCTACAACACACACACACAACACACCATCACTGAAAACAGCATTAATATATATATTTAAAGTGCACCTAATATGCAGAAATGACTTTAATAAGGGGTTTAACCCCAGTTGTGTGTCAGCAGTGTGTGAATATCTCCAGCCTCTGATGGTGAACATGAATTAATTGGGTTTGTTCTAATCAGACTTGATCAAAACAGTCTGCAGAAACACTTTGATTGACATTCTCCCTTTGTATATGTCATCAGAGGGGGAAAGCCCCGCCCACTAGTGACCATCTCTCCCTCATTAGCATAGGAGGTGAGTCTTGATTATGAATCTGTCGCTGTGGTGACACATAGGCATTTGTAGCTCCGCCCTCATCTGAAAAAGAGCACAATCTCATTTGAATTTAAAGCGACAGTCACCAAAACGCCACAATTAGGATCAAAGTCTAATATTCAACATTTCTAAACATACTAGTTTCAATAATTAATTTCTAATAACTGATTTTTATTAAGGGGCGGCGCAGTGGGTCACGCTGTCGCCTCACAGCAAGAAGGTCGCTGGTTCGAGTCCCGGCTGGGTCAGTTGGCGTTTCTGTGCCGAGTTTGCATGTTCTCCCCGTGTTGTCGTGGGTTTCCTCCGGGTGCTCCGGTTTCCCCCACAGTCCAAACACATGCGCTATAGGGGAATTGGGTAAGCTAAATTGTCCATAGTCTACGTGTGTGAATGTGAGTGTATGGGTGTTTCCCAGTGATGGGTTGCAGCTGGAAGGGCATCCGCTGGGTAAAATATATGCTGGATAAGTTGGCGGTTCATTCCACTGTGGCAACCCCAGATTAATAAAGGGACTAAGCTGAAAAGAAAATGAATGAATGAATGATTTCTATTATCTTTGCCATGATGACAGCACATAATATTTGACTATATTTTAATTCCAGCCAAAATAATAGACTTAAAACTTTCTCCAGAAAAACATAATATAATAGGAAATACTGTAAACAATTTGATGTTAAACAGCACTTGGGAAATGTTTGTAAAATAATTCATTTGAGTTGGAGGGCTAATAAAACACCGCCTGCCATATCACACGCAGTCCCAGATTATCAACAAGCAGCAGAAGTCAATCGCAAAACACACACCCCGCTCTTCTCAAAGCAGCACTACACACAAACATTACCAGCTTCTGTCTACATCTACTGCTCTCGTGTTTAACCAAACATACAGGACTATTTCACTTTGTGAAATGTAAGATACTTTGAAGAATGTTAAAGCGGAAAATGTAATATTTGCAGTATATTGACTGCAGACTATTCAAGATGTAGATGGCTTCTTTTTTCTATCAGCAGGATATTAACTTGGTGAATTTTAAATATTAGTGAATTTTATAATGCAGGTAAATGGTTAGCATTCCTTTGATAGTCAAAAACACACAGGCAAAACTACATAAGCTCCTGATGATCATATAAACTTTATAATCTACAGGCCAGTTTGTTGCGACTGCTTCTAACTTACACAGAATGCAATTTCTTTGATTTTTAAAGGTGCAAAGTGATAACTTAGAGAGTCAATTAATTGACCTTAATCTTTAATAATAAATAAACACAATAAAGCCCACAAATAGAAATGTAATATAAGGTAATATATGCAAATGACATATTTAACATACAAGGTCATGTTTGGTATTCACCGATATAAAGACAATGTCACAATATAATATAATTTTTTTAAATCAATGAGTAGAATAATGCAGTATATACTGTATATAAATGACATATATTAAGGTCCCATGAAATGAAAATAAAGGTTTTTTAGATGTTAGCATCAGTATGTTAGTCTTCAGGATATCTGTACTCTAGTGTCTCCAAAACTCACATGTAGAAGAGATAAACCTGATATAATCATCTAAAGTTTGCAGTTTGTCTCTTCCTCCTAAATGGATTGTTCTGTCGTCTCCTCATACTTCAGTTTCTCATCAAATCTTCTGACCAATCAAATGCTCTCTAGTGTCTGACATGCCCCACCCCCTTCTTCTCATTGGCTGTTCATGTGATGTGCCTGAGCTCAACCACTCTCACTGGCAGAGCTGTGAGAAAAACAACACGCTATTGACTGATTTTTTTTTAAAGGGGAGGGGCTACTCTATGTCCCGCCCTCTCTTCATGTTTCAGTTGAGATTATGCCAAACATCCAATAAAAAAATGCACATTTCACAGCACTTCACTGGAGCTTTAAGTATAACAATGTGAGCTAGCAAAATAAACCTATTCAATTTCATGCTGACTTTAAAGTCCGCATGAACCGGAAGCTGCTTTTTTGTATTGTGAAGCAGTTCCTAGAGAAGCGGAATATTAAATGAGTAAACAGTGGGCGTGGCTTGTTTTTTTCTACTGCGAGCTGATTGGATGTAGTAAAGTAGGCGTGTCATTCAGAAAGATGGGGAAAAGGGTTTGGGGAGAGTAACTGACTCCTCCTCCTCACCATTTCTGTCTGCTGTCATAGTGACAGCTGGAGGGGCGTGGTTAAGTGTGTTAGCCACGCCCAATACCTTAGACAGACCTAATCTGAGGATTTAACCGAAAACAAACAGGAAGTGCATTTGTAGATCTCAATTAAAGATTATAAGAGCAAACTATTATTTGTTCTTAATGACATGCACAGATGAATTGTTCAGCACAGAACTAGCAATGAGAGCTGACAAAATCAATGTGGTTAGTTTTGATTTCATGCATACTTTAAGTGAATGTAAGACTGTAATGTGTAAAGGTACCAGGTTGACGAGGCGGCGCAGCCCGTCCTGTTTATCGAAGAGCTGCAGAACGGCTCTGAAGGAGAAGCAGATGGAGAAGAACATGGTGGCGTGGCAGCAGCCGGATGCATGAGAACACTCCAGCAGCCAGAGTGTGTAGCTCACCACCTCCGACAGCAGCGCGTGCGGCAGCATACACACCTGACACACACACACACAGAGTCAGAGAAAGACCACAACATATCACAACTACACACACACACACACACACACACACACACACACAATACCACCACACTCAACAAAACAACTCCCCCACAAACAACACACTCCACAACAACACATCCACAGACACACAAAACACAACATGCATTGCATCACAACCCAACAACAACCACACACACACACACACAACCCCCCCCCCCCCCCCCCCCCCCCCCCC
>CAIGQV010019087.1:7550428-7560665 GCA_903798115.1 Danio jaintianensis
AACAAGCACCCACACAAAAACACAAACACACAAAGACACACACAAACGCACACACAAACTCACAAAGACACACGAACACACACACAAAATTCACACAGACAAAAACTCACACACAGAAAAACATGCACCAACACAAAAACACAAACACACACAGACACACACACACACAAACACACAAAGACACAGACACACACACACACACACAAACACATACAGACACACACAAACACACACAGACACACACACAAACTCACAGACACACCCAAACACACACACACACACACACACACACACACACACACACAAATGAAAACTCTGAATTCTGCAATCGGCAATGTCGCAAAATGATGGTTATCGTGATAATAGTGTATGCAATATATGTTTCGCAGACGTGTGTGAATAATCATATTCATTTTATGCATTGGTGCAGTGCCAACTTTGCAAACACACACAAACACACACACATGAACATACACACATGCAAAAACAGAGATCCAAGCACACACACAGAGAAAACGTGTGTTCAGAAAACTGAGCAGTAATTAATATAAGCAATATTCGTATCGCAGGCATGTGTGATTAATTATATTCATTTATTCATGCATTGCCAACTTTATGCAAATTTTATACATTGCAAACACACACACACACACACACACACAAATTCAACTAGTAAAATATTATGTACTGTCATCATGGCAAAGACTACAGAAATTAGTTATTAGAAATTAGTTTACACACACACACACGCACACACACACACACGCACGCACACACACACGCACACACACACACACACACACAAGCACATGTCTGGTGTCTTCATGAGTTGTTTCTGCTTTTTCTATGGATCTTGAGGGATTCGTCATCAACTCTTTTATCAGACGCTCACTTTCTATTTTTAACCCTTCGCTCCAGGAGGATCTCAGTCAAAATCCTGATCCTCATTACTGTACAGACAACAGCACAAATACAGCTGAATAATCATCATCATCATCACTGTGAAGGAGGACAAGAGTCTCGTGTTCATGACTGTAAACACAACATCAACCAGAAAAACTGCTCCTGAAGGTCAGAGATGAACAGAGTTTTTAAAGGGTAAAGCAAATCAACAGAGAAATACAGCTTATTAATTCTGAGCAAAAAAAAAAAAATTACATTTATAAATATATATATATACATATAATATATATACAATTATAAATAAATTGTTTCTAGTCCGGGTGGCACGGTGGCTCAGTGGTTAGCACTGTGGCCTCACAGCACTCAGGTCGCTGGTTCGAGTCCCGGCTGGGTCAGTTGGTGTTTCTGTGTGGAGTTTGCATGTTCTCCCCGTGTTGGTGTGGGTTTCCTCCGGGTGCTCCGGTTTCCCCCACAGTCCAAACACATGCGCTATAGGGGAATTGATGAACTAAATTGGCCGTAGTGTATGAGTCTGTGTGTGTGTGTGAGAGAGAATGAGTGTGTATGGGTGTTTCCCAGTACTGGGTTGCAGCTGGAAGGGCATCCGCTGTGTAAAACATATGCTGGAATAGTTGGCGGTTCATTCCACTGTGGCGATCAATAAAGGGACTAAGCCGAAAAGAAAAGGAATGAATGAAATGAAGGTAAATGAGATTGAAATGCAAACATAAAACTATTGCAAACAGTGATGTTAAACAAAAAAATGTAAATATATATGTGTGTGTGTGTGTGTGTGTGTATGTGCGTGTGTGTGTGTGTGTGTCTTGTTTTCAGAAATAATGCGCCAAAATGAAGTGACTTTTTCTTAAAAACAAGCACAATTACTGTGAGGTCAGCAAAATAATGTTATTTAAAAGTGACATTTTTCTCACCCCATTGTCAGATTATTTTACTTCATATTTTAAGGAAAAACTCTCTTCATTTTGACGCATTATTTCTGAAAACAACACAATATTTTTATCTGGTCTAGAAAATGCTTCTTGATTAGACATTTGGACTAGAAACAAGACAAACTCTGCATTTTGTGCGTTGCAGTAATGGATGGGTGCGCAGTGGTCCTGATGAGAGTGAAAGCTGTTAGACGTTCAGCTTTAATTAAATCATCCAGAATAAGCCAGATGTTTGCACCACACACACTGATAAAAGCAGATGTTGTGTGCTTTTTCAGCCTGCGGCGCTCTGGACCTGTTGAGCGGATCTGAACAGACGGACCAGCTCTACAGTGTACGCTTTGACTCTACTGAAGCATAAAAATACCATAATATGTGTGCAGATATTTCAGAAGCATGCTGAGTGAACATTCTTGTTTATCTGAGAAACAATGCTTTGAAAATGTCTGTCTTTGTTTTGATCTCTATAAGCAGCCCACTGCCAGTTTAGCCAATTATATTTCAGCACTCCGGGTTGCCAGATGGTGGAAAACTCACTGTTTTTCATTTAAGCTCTCAATTAGGGCTGCACAATATGTGGTTTCAGCATCGATACAGCAGTTAAAACAATCAAACAAAAGGTTATCGAACACCAAACAAGAGCATTTGAGATTTTATTAATGACCTTAAAGTCAAGCTGGCTCATGGAAACAATAACAAACAACTATGACAATAATGAACGTGACGGATCGAGATGAGGACATGATCTTCTCCCCAAAAATCGACATGATAAACTCTCAAAATGAAAACGACGACAACAGTCTTTTCTCAAATGAATGCATGCAATAATGAGGAATGACGCAGAAATCCAAACGTCTTTGAATGAAGAAGAACATTTGTCATTTTGGCACAATGCAGCATTATAACAGTGATCATAACCAATTACTGAACGCCATAATTAATGCATTATCTTCATTCATTCATTCATTTTCCTTTGGCTTAGTTCCTTTATTCATCACAGCGGAATGAACCGCTATCTATTCCAGCATATGTTTTACACAGCGGATGCCCTTCCAGCTGCAACCCAGTACTGGGAAACACCCATACACACTCATTCACACACACTCATACACTATGGCCAATTTAGTTCATCAATTCCCCTATAGCGCATGTGTTTGGACTGTGGGGGAAACCGGAGCACCTGGAGGAAACCCACGCCAACACGGGGAGAACATGCAAACTCCACACAGAAACGCCAACTGACACAGCCGGGACTCGAACCAGCGACCTTCTTGCTGTGAGGCCACAGTGCTAACCACTGAGCCACCGTGCTGCCCGCATTATCTTCATTCTGGACTCAAAGAATCAATGCATTTTACAACCATATTATTTCCCCACTGTAAAACAGCGTATCGTAATCATGCAATGCTATATCTGTAGACGTGTCCTGAGGTCAACTCAACTCTGATGAAGCGAAAACACAAATAGGCTTCAAAAACAGGAACTGCTCTCCTTCCCATCAGACAACTTCCTCTATTCTACAGTTTACAGCCAATCAGAGGTCAGTCTCACAGTCTGGATGAAGACAGATCACCATTATTCACTAGACATATGTGCAGATATTTAATAATTCTACATATTGTGATAATGAACATGCACAATATTGATATCATGGACACTTTACTGTGAATAATTATTGTGATGTGAGATTTTTGTCACATCATCCAGCAATACAAGTCATCACATATCCTGATAATGATATATTTGATTATTCAGATCTCAGCATGGTGTCAAGCTTTTGAGGATCTTTTGGTCTACTTCACGTTGTCACTGGAGTTTAAAGCCATTATTCACTTTACTGTGAATATTTACCTATAGTGCTGGGTGTTAAGACAAAAACCTCATATCACAGTATAAGTCATCTCATATTTTGATAACAATATATTCGATTGTTCAGATCTCAGCATTTTGTCAAGCTTTTGAGGATCTTTTGGTCTACTTCACTTTGTCAGGCAGGTCCTATTTTTATTTTACACATATGCAGTTTAGAATTTTGCTTTCCCTTAATAATAAAATACATTTCAAAACTGCATGATGTGTTTACTTGTGTTATCTTTGACTAATATTTACATTTGTTTGATGATCTGAAACATTAAAGTGTGACAAACATGCAAAAATAATAAGAAATCAGTAGGGGAGCTTTTTCTGTTTTGCTTGTTTTAAGGAAAAACTCCCTTCATTTTGACTCATTATTTCTGAAAACAACACAATATGTTTTGCTTTTCTAGAAAATGCTTCTTGATTTAAGAATTTCGAGATATCTGGACTAGAAACAAGACAAAAACTGTAAGTAAGAAGCGCATTTTTGGCAGTGAACATACCTTGGAATGTTATGATTGACCAATCAGAGTCAAGTATTCCAGAGAGCCGTCTAATAAAGTGTGTTAACAGCTGTTCCCTCAAGCTTCACTTTTCACATTTTACACACACACACACACACACACACACACACACACACACACACACACATTGGAAAGCACTTGTATTTGTCTGTCACAAATGCATTGCAACAGATCAGAGGAATTCAAGCTGCTTTATCCAAAGGCGATTCCTTCAGAGACGAGCGGTTATACGAGAAACTAATTATACTTCAATAATCGTGACCAGGAGGATGCAAAGATGCAAATTATACAGCATTCACTTCCACAATTCATCATAAAGATCACATGACCTCAACCCCAGAGACAGACAAACCAAACTCTACACTGTGAAAGAAAGCACCTCAATGTTAGTCAATGTTATGGAGCCCCCAAAAAACTGCCTGATCATAAATGCATTTTAAGAGTCACTCACAAGAAGACACTAATAGTTGATAATACTGTCCAAACAAAAGGTTTTTAAATGTTTTGGCCAATGTGTACATTTCATGATGCCACTTTTGTGTATTTATCCAAGTTTGTGTATTTAACAGTTCATAATGAGAAGATAGTTAAGGTTAGTGACGGGTTTAGTGGTGTGTGTGGTTTACATATGCTTAAAGTTATGGATAAGGTTACAAATAATTGCATAGTATCAAACCATTAATTTAATTTAAACATTAGAAAATAGTGGACACTGGAAAGTCGCTGGTTCGAGTCCCGGCTGGGTCAGTTGGCGTTTCTGTGTGGAGTTTGCATGTTCTCCCCGTGTTGGCGTGGGTTTCGTATGTTTCTAAAATATCAGCCTCTACCAAATGGTTGATATCTTGGTTTATGGTAACAGTACCGGAATGAATACATATACTATGAAAAATCTGAAAATATGAAGTGTAAGACCAATTTATAAAAAAAAAAATCTAAATAAAACATTTTTGAACATTAAATCATCTTTATTTTTTGAAATATGCCATCAAATATTTCAGATTCTCATTTTTTTTTTTTACAATAAAACCAAAATCAAGTATAGTAGTGCAACAGGATTATGTTTGTTTGATTTTTTTTGTAAACCAACAATGCTGTGTGTGTAAACCATTATTTAATTTTATTTGATTTGGTAGAGTGCTGCATGGTGGTGAAGTGGGTAGTACGTTCGCCTCACAGCAAGAAGGTCGCTGGTTCGAGCCTCGGCTGGGTCAGTTGGTGTTTCTGTGTGGAGTTTGCATGTTCTCCCCGTGTTGGCGTGGGTTTCCTCCGGGTGCTCCGGTTTCCCCCACAGTCCAAACACATGCGCTATAGGGGAATTGGGTAAGCTAAATTGTCCGTAGTGTATGTGTGTGAATGAGTGTGTATGGATGTTTCCCAGTTGCAGCTGGAAGAGCATCCGCTGCATAAAACATATGCTGGATAAGTTGGCGGTTCATTCCGCTGTGGCGACCCCAGATTAATAAAGGGACTAAGACGAAAAGAAAATGAATGAATGAATGCAGTCAAAGGGTTAACAATGATCTTCACTGTCTGATTGATATATACCAGGGGTGCCCAAACTGGGTCCTGGAGGTCTGGTCTCCTGCAGATTTTAGCTCCAACTTGCCTCAACACACCTGCACGGATGTTTCTACACTGTAAAACCCAAACTAATCCTAATGAGTACTGTGAACTTAATCCATTTGACTAAACGAAGCAATTTGAGCACAGTAAAACACAATAAATGAAGAGGAATCAAACCAACTGAGTTCTGTAAAACCCAATAAGTTAAGGCAACTCAAACCGTTTGAGGAAACCGATTGCTACAAACCATTTGAGTTAAAAAAAAAAACTAATCTATACGAGTACTGTGAACTTACTCCAATTAAGTTAAAGTAATGAGGTATTTAATTAACTCGTTACCTTCAACACTGAGTTCAAAACTCTTTTCAAATGAGTAGAATTAACTTTCAGTCAATTTTGAGTTAACTACACTCATTTCATTTGATAAAGTGGACTGTTGGGTTTTACAGTGTAGAAAGCCTAGTAAGAGCTTGGTTAGCTAGCCCAGGTGTGTCTGATTGGGGTTGGAACTAAACTTTGCAGGACACCGGCCCTCCAGGAACGAGTTTGGGCACCCCTGACATATCCAACGTAAAGAAGCCCTGTCACAATAATCAATATATGGACTTATCGCACAACACATGGACATGACCTCAATCATTTTTGGTAATGCAATATACTATTGCTTGTTTTAAGGAAAAGACAATATTTGTTGCTTGTCTAGAAAATGGTTCTTGATTTAAGGATTTTTAGATATTTGGACTAGAAACGAGACACAAACTGAAGTAAGAAAAGCATTTTTTTGCATCAAAGTAAATCAATATTTGCTTTGAAAATAAAATAACTGTCTGATAATTAAAGTGTTCAGTGAACGTAGGTTTTGATTTTAGGTCGTATTGTGCAGCCTGAGTGGACAAAAGACACACAATAAACCTCCTCCAACAATAACACTGTATTTTCCATCATGTCTCCGGAAAGCCTTGAGCAAGAGAATGTAATTACAAACATTTATAGACACACAACAGACTCACAGCCGGCGTGGAATCGGCGTCTGCTTCTGCATCAGTGCGTTTCGCTTCGCTCCAGCATCCACAGCTGTTTGTTTTGGGCTGAACTTTGCTCTTATTGGGAACTCCAGAGAGAATCAGACTACAGCAGAGCAAATATCACAAGCACATCTCCCTGCTCCGTCCAAAACACATCTGAGCACAGCACGGATTACTTAAAGGGACACTACACTTTTTATTTCTCGTAAATATTCTCGTTTTGCACTCTCCAAAAGTTAAACAGGCGAGTTTTAGCATTTCTGAATGCATCCAGCCGATCTCTGGGTCTGCACTTTTAGCTTAGCTTAGCATAGATCATTGAATCGGATTAGACTGTTAGCATCTTACTACAAATATGACCAGAGTGTTGATAATTGTGCTATTTAAAGCTTGACTCTTCTGTTGTGACATCATCAAGCACTGTTAAACATATCTGTTAATGAGCAGTTTGTGTGTTTTGTGTTGATTTGCGGTGGTGAATTGCATTATGGGATGTTGATCTCTGTGCACTTTTGATGTTGAAAATTCAACTCTACAGTTTAACAAAGTGACTTTTATTGACATTTTAGTGGTTTGAAATAATATAGGCAGCACGGTGGCTCAGTGGTTAGCACTGTGGCCTCACAGCAAGAAGGTCGCTGGTTCGAGTCCCGGCTGGGTCAGTTGGCGTTTCTGTGTGGAGTTTGCATGTTCTCCCCGTGTTGGCGTGGGTTTCCTCCGGGTGCTCCGGTTTCCCCCACAGTCCAAACACATGCGCTATAGGTCAGTGGTCCCAAACCACCGGGCCGCGGATCAATTGGTACCGGGCCACACAAGAAATCATGAATTATTTCCATTTTATTTATTATCTGAGTCTGAACAACCTTTTATTTTAAAGAATCTTTTATTTTGAAAAATTTGAAAAGTTTCTTTGCTAAGGGGAAAAGGCCCAGTGAAGGACCCGCGAACTGCCAAGGAATGGATCCGCAACCCATTTTTCAACAAATCAGGTGAATCCAGCATGTCTGTGCAAGAAGATCAACTGCTGGAGATCACAAATGACGGCGACTTTAGGGGCCGTTTGCATATATCGCGTCTTTTCTAGAGTTCGCGCAAGTTCGTTATTTCCAATGGAGGTGCCTTCCAGACGCGCCCAGATGAATGAATGCTGCGAGCGCACTGCGAGTCACTTGACAAGAACTGACCGATCAGCTTCAGCTTGTTTGTAATATACTCATTTCAGTAGACTAATTATCACAGACAAACACAACCACGCAAACACTGCAGCGCTTTTTAATTTTCTTCATAAATAAACTTGTATCAGAGTGACAGCAATGTTTTGTCAGCTTGTTATCCTCTGAGAAAACGGTTGATGGTCACCTAGCAACCTATGAAGAAATAATATCTAGAGAAATAAGTAAAATAACTGAAAATGTGCTGCAGTTTATTACAAGGTTTCTGTAGAGTAATATACAACACCAACCCAGGCAATATAGCACTGCACACTATTACACATGTGCAGAAAACACACTTTATACAACTATTCAAGGTTAAAAGTTGTCGGAAGAAAGATCAAGATCCCATAATGCAGCTCAGAAGCAGAAACATGAATCACTAAATACTGAAAACAGCTAATTTACGCATTTTCTTTACAGTGTAATCTAAAAGTGCTTCGGTCAGACCCAGAGATCGGCTGAATGGATCCAAAAACTATAAAACTGGCCTGTTTAACTGTAGGAAAGCACTAAAACGAGTATATTTCCAAAAACAGAAATGAAGTGTTGGTTTAATAGCACGCTTCTTGATCTACGCACTTCTAGAAGATAACATATTTCCTGAAAGCGGCTGCGCTTCCTAAAATAGCTGCAACGCGTGTTGACTTTAGGCTGGAGTGCGTTTGGAAATAGGATGAGATAAACACTACAGGAATGCGCTCAGAAATGTGGGTCTATGGGGCAATTTAAAAGCAGAAATGTGAAGCATGTATTTCTATTAGAGCACAATCTGAACTGTTTATTCTTGAGTTTATTATTGATGCTGTTTTCCGGTTTATTACTGAGAAGCCGATTTGATGCAATGTATTGTGTGAAGAACGATGGAGTTAAAATGACTCGATGGCTTTAAAAGAGCATATTAATTCTTCAAAATATCAAAATCTGCATCCTATATTATCTGGCCTTTTTCAATGTAAAATAAATATATATATATATTAACTCATTCATTCATTTTCCTTCGGCTTAGGCCCTTTACTCATCTGCGGTCGCCACAGCGGAATGAACCGCCAACTATTCCAGCATATGTTTTACACAGCGGATGCCCTTCCAGCTGCAACCCAGTACTGGGAAACACCCATACACACTTACTCTCTCACACACACACACACACACACACACTCATACACTACGGCCAATATAGTTCATCAATTCCCCTATAGCGCATGTGTTTGGACTGTGGGGGAAACCGGAGCACCCGGAGGAAACCCACGCCAACACGGGGAGAACATGCAAACTCCACACAGAAACACCAACTGAACCAGCCGAGGCTCGAACCAGTGACCTTCTTGCTGTGAGGCGATTGTGCTACCCACTGCGCCACCGTGATGCCCCAGCTTTCATAATTTTTTCATTATTTCAGCAAGTAGGATTGTAAACAGTGTATTTGCGGTGCTCTCCCATTCACTGCGCTCTGAGTTTGTCCATTTGATGAGTGGATTATTGCTAATGGGATGAAGATGATGATGAAGATGGAGTGTGTTTTATGCGCACGCTGCACGTGCTGACCTGATCTGACCTTTACACACGTCTTTATGAAGCTTTGAGAATGAGTCACGCTCGGGTGTAAACCTCAGATTATTACACCGCTCCATTGAAGCACTCAACACTGTACATGCATGTTATTTACTGCTTGTTTGTTTGATTTTTTAATTTAACTGAACTGATTTTATTCATTCATTCATTCATTTTCCTTCAGCTTAGTCCCTTTATTCATCAGGGGTCGCCACAGCGGAATGAACCAACAACTAATCCAGCATATGTTTTACACAGCGGATGCCCTTCCAGCCGCAACCCAGTACTGGGAAACACCCATACACACTCATTCACCCACACACACACACACACACACTCATACACTACAGCCAATTTAGTTCATCAATTCCCCTATAGCGTATGTGTTTGGACTGTGGGGGAAACCGGAGCACCTGGAGGAAACCCACGCCAACACGGGGAGAACATGCAACCGGGACTCGAACCAGCACAAGAACAAATCCTTGTAATATAATTTAAAGATTACTACATGTAAAGCAACACATGCTAGAACACTCTTCAAAAATAAAGGTATAAAGCTGTCACTGGGGCAATACCGGATGAAAATAAGAATAGTTTCTACATAAAGGGTCAATATTAGTGCATTAAAGGGGCAGTTCACCCAAAAATGA
>CAIGQV010019087.1:7597430-7613433 GCA_903798115.1 Danio jaintianensis
AGTTGCTATGGTAACACAACAACTATGTTCATTGATCTGCTGTAGTGATTCTACAGTTGCTATGGTAACACAACAACTATAGTAATATAAACACATGAGCAATACTGTAGTCTTCTACAACTATAGGGTATATTATACTACAATACACCACCGTTTACTGTAGTAAGAACTACAGTATACTACAGTATTTATTACAGTTTATCATTACACTGAATTAAAAGTCTGCAGCAACTTACGTGGACTTTGAAGCCTAAAATTTACACAGACTGTTTTATTAATTGTCTGAATGAATGCATTAAAACCCTTCATTTGTACATTAGATTGTTTGTAGCATAACACAGGTTTGTGGAATAATGAAGTAATTCAGAACATGATAATATGGGCTGATTCTGAACTGATGTGGTGTCAGAGTACAGAAAGGGATGTATTATTCAGATCTTTAAAGGTCCTGTGAAATTAAAATAAGTGTTTTAGATGTTAGTCTTCAGGATATCTGTACTCTAGTGTCTCCAAAACTCACATGTAGAAGAGATAAACCTGATATAATCATCTAAAGTTTGCCTCTTCCTCCTAAATGGATTGTTCTGTCGTCTCCTCATACTTCAGTTTCTCATCAAATCTTCTGACCAATCAAATGCTCTCTAGTGTCTGACATGCCCCGCCCCCTTCTTCTCATTGGCTGTTCATTTGATGCGCTTGAGCTCAACCCCTCTCACTGGCAGAGCTGAGAGAAAAACAACACACTATTGGCTGATTTTTTTAAGGGGAGGAGCTACTCTATGCCCCGCCCTCTCTTCATGTTTCAGTTGAGATTACGTCAAACATCCAATAGAAAATGCACATTTCAGAGCACTTCACGAGACTTGTTTGTCATTGGTCAGGTTTTTACTCTGTTAACCACACGGACTGTCTGCGCTCTCACCTGCACCACTGTTTCGACGGCATCACCGGAGAGCTGGCCCACGCTTTCTTCCCTCAGACCGGAGAAATACACTTCGATGACGACGAGTACTGGATCCTGGGGAACATGCGCTTCAGCTGGAACAAAGGCAGGTTCTTGAGCGAGTCTGATCATTTACTGCCTATAGAATGGGCACAGAAAGTTTCGTTTCTTCATTAGAAAATGGGCACTCTTAAAATTTGGAAAAACTGGTATAAATTGTTATATAACAAATTACTAATATATATATAGAAATACAGTTTTTTTATGGCTTTCAACACCACAAACATCTTAAAGGCTTTTTCTCGTAACATGTCTATTGCTGTTTGGACCATCTTTAGGCATATGCTCAGGAAATACAATTCAGAGAGATCTACAGCTATTGTCCCACACAGTCTGTTTTTTGGGGGTTTTTATGAGCCAGCTGGATGTCTGTGGTTCTCTTCTGCATTAGAAAGGCTGTTATTGTGTGTGTGTGTGTGTGCGTGTGTGTGTGCGTGTGTGTGTGCGTGTGTGTGTGTGTGTGTGTGTGTGTGTGCGTGTGTGTGTGCGTGTGTGTGTGTGTGTGTGTTCAGGGCTCACAGTGGACGTTGTTGAATCCGGGCAGTGTGACTTTGCCTATATATATATTACTAATATACTCCAGTGGTATGAATAATTTCTACATATATACAGTGCCTATATAAAATCCTCATTCCCCTTTGAAATAATGATTTTTGATATGCACTGTGTGTGTGTGTTTGTATATATATATAAAATCTAAATAATTTTTAAAAACTGAATTTTTTTATGTCATCCCACAAGTTTTCAATAGGGTTGAGATCAGGGGGTTGAGCAGGCCACTCCTTTACTTCCTTTGCCTGAAACCAAGGTGTTGCTTACTTACTCATGTATTTAGGATCTTATCTTGTCGAAACACTAATTTCAGGGCTAATTTCGAGTTGTCCTGACAGTATGTGTGTGTGTTTATATGTTGTGTTCAGGAGTTGTCCTGATGTTGTGTGTGTGTGTGTTCAGGAGTGTGGCTGACAGATCTGGTGCATGTTGCTGCTCATGAGATTGGCCATGTGCTGGGTTTGATGCACTCCCAGAACCCCAAGGCTTTAATGCACCTGAACGCCACGCTGACGGGACGCAAACTCATCACTCAGGATGAGGTCTGGGGTTTACACCGACTCTACGGTACTCACTAAATACACCCTAAACTAATGCACACGCTGGATTATTTCGGCATGTACCTGATGTCCTGTTTTCTGTCCACCGCAGGGTGTTTGGATCGGTTCTTCATCTGTCCTTCATGGGCCAGGAAAGGATACTGCGACAGCAAGAGGAAGCTGATGCAGAAACACTGTCCGTTCAGCTGCGACTTCTGTTACGGTGAGACCCCTCTTAATCACTACTAACATAACATGACAAAAAATAGATATTATTTATTATTTAACTTTGACACAGAGTTCCCGTTTCCCACCGCACGGCCGACCCCAGCGCCACCGCGGACAAAACACAAGTTTGTTGTGGAGGGGAAAAACCTCACCTTCCGCTGTGGTAAGAAGATAGCAGCCAAGAAAGGCAAAATCTAGTGAGTTCTGCTTTACCTTCAATGCAATGCAAGATGTTTTGGAGATTTGACTCTTTCCCATGACTGTTATGATGCGTTTAGCAGTCATCGGCATCTTAAGTTTTTAATATTGAGACTTTTTAAAAAACTTATGTTCATATACACTCACCGGCCACTTTATTAGGTACACATGTCTTACTGCTTGTTAAGGCAAATGTCTAATCAGCCAATCACATGGCAGCAACTCAATGCATTTAGGCATGTAGACATGGTCAAGACGATCTGCTGCAGTTCAAAGCGAGCATCAGAATGGGGAAGAAAGGGGATTTAAGTGACTTTGAAAGTGGCATGGTTGTTGGTGCCAGACGGGCTGCTCTGAGTATTTCAGAATCATGGATGTGCAGCCGAAAAATCTGCAGCAACTGCGTGACGCTATCATGTCAATATGGAGCAAAATCTCTGAGGAATATTTCCAGTACCTTGTTGAATCTATGCCACGAAGGATTAAGGCAGTTCTGAAGGCAAAAGGGGTCCAACCCGGTACTAGTAAGGTGTACCTAATAAAGTGGCCAGTGAGTGTTTAAAGCTAATATATATTTTTTTAATATATCATCTTTGCAATAATTACAGTAAGCGCATTCCCACGTGTGTGAGGTGTTTGTAATGCTGTGTGTATTGGGGGCAGGACAGTAAATCTGACATTATTCTCTCCTCTGGCTGCCGTTATCAGTCTCGCACTATTGTTTTCCTCCTTCTGAAAGTCTTGATCACACCATCCTGGAGTTTTTCTGTCATTATTTCAGCTAATAGGATTGTAAATAAATGATTTGTTGTCCTCTCCCATTCAGAGTTTTATGAGTTTAGTTTTGTTGAGCAATTAAGTCTATCGTTTGTGTATTTTACAGACAGACTAGCTGTGTTTCCATCTACCTATTTTTATGTGCACTTTGGAATATTGCTTAAAGAAATGCTTAATGGAAACAGCAAGATGCACAAACATTTTTAAAAAATGTGCATAATAAAATGGATTGTGGTGGGAAGAGCATGGTCGAACACCCAGGAAGGGGGGAGAGCAGGTTGAGACATCGGCGGCTGGTCAGTGGCACAATCAGAAATGATAAATAACACCTGTTCTTCTCTAGTGATTGGGCCGGAGAGACACCTTATTAAGGGAATGGAGAGGACCAGATGGGAGACGAGAGCGACTGCACACACACAGTGTTGACGTGCATTACCTTAAAAAATAAAAACATTCCTTTACCTTATATCGACGACCCTGTCTTCTTCTTCCCACAAGACGAACTTTATCACATGTATGCACAAAGCGGAGTAGGATAAACTATTATCCAATAAGAATAACTGCTCCTAAACTGTGCAGTGATCAGCTGTAGTGAGTGTGTGTGTGTGTGTGTGCACTGCACTTCATCAGTATCTGCGCTTCAGTGCTGTAGTTTCTCTCAGATATAAATGTGTGTGTGAGGGTCTTTGCGTCATTAATGTTGATCTCCAGCTCTCCATGTTTGCAGCTTTCCATTGTTGCAGATGTGAAATGTTGTTGTGCTGATTGTTGCAGGCCTCAGCCGTCCGTCAGTCCGTCATCACAGTGCTTCAGTATTATTCTTCTTCTGTTATTATTCCCTCCAGAACTGTCTTGAGCATCTGTCTGCGCTTCCGTCTCACTCCTCCAGAAGACACCGCATTCATTGCGTTTGGTCTTGGTCTTCTGAGGCGCAGCTCATTTATTAGAGGAGAACAAACACCACAGTGGAGAATCCCACCAGTGCAGCACACTACACTCCTCTCAGTGATATTACTGAGCGTGCAGCAGCAGCTGAGGAGTTTGTTTCTCACTGGATGCAAACGCTGCTTTATTCTCAAATGTTTTATGCAATATTCCAGTTTTGCGCATAAATCTAGTTCACATCTTTAAATGTAAACACAGCTAATGTGTAACGTTTAGACACACACACACACACGTTACAGTCTTGCTAACCGGCTGTATTCTCTCTCACTGATAGCTGGTATAAAGACGGCGAGCTCCTGGAGTTTTCTCACCCCGGCTACATTTCTCTAAAAGACGACCACATCACTATAGTGGCGAACGCAATCAACGAGGGCACGTACACCTGCATCGTCAAGAAGAAGAACAAGGTGCTGACCACGTACTCCTGGAGGGTACGAGTGCGCTTCTGAAGACCACTACACCACAGACGCTGCTGAGCTTCATCTGCAATGCGGAAGACAACTTGATTCAGTTGCCTATGGGACAAATGACTAGGGCTGTATCCGAAATCACCCCCTATACCCTTAACCCTTGTGTACTGTTCAGATCTACTCCCCTTTTGTTATGATGATCAACAGTAAACATGACACACCGTCCCTCGTCCCAAGAGAGGAAACCAGCAGCAATCAAGAATGCATGATTATATGCTGTCATGGCTTTACAGTCAATAAATGTGATTATAATGGAAGTCAATTGGGCAAAAACAGCACCAACAGAACCAAAGGGGAGTCAATCTGCCCAGTGTATTGTTGAGTAAATTTTCAAAGCATTTTCCCAAAATATGTGTCAAAATAAGATTTGTCAACAAAAATCATCACATTTGCTGAAACACAGAGAAAGTCGTGGCCAAATTAAGTCTCAAAATCCCCCCCGAGTGGATGAAAACCACCCAACAGCACTCAAGGGTTAATGCTGCCATTTCTAGTGGTGTCTGAAATCATAGTGCATATTATGTAATGCACTCAGTCACTCCCACAATGCACTGCAATAACAAGTCTACAACCCATGCTCGAAAATACCCAAAATGCACTGTGATGGGGTGTTCACATTGGACATTCAATAACGCAGTAAGATTAGAACATTTTGAGTTTCCTTGCTTCATTTGCATGTGAAATTCACTTCACAACAGATGTTTCGCTGCATAGTTCATATTTATAAACTCAAGGGATTTGCACGAATCACACGTTACCTGCGTCAGATGTCCAAAATGCTCAATCCACGCGGTGTCACTGGCTCTGATTGCATCGCCTTAATCACGTAAACCTCACTGCAGGATGTCTAAACGCATCTTTGCATAAATCACTTACACTTAATGCTTCATTTGAGTCTGGTGTGAACGCACCATGAGTTTGTGCATCAGATGAATGTGCGCTCAATCAATCCCACAATGCACCACAATAACGAGTCTACAACCCATGTACACTCAACAGCTCGAAAATACCCCAAAATGTACTGTGACGGGGCGTTATTTGAGAAGTAAATTAGTAAATTTGTGCATAATTAGAACATTTTGAGTTTACTCACTTCATTTGCACGTGAAATTCACTACACAACAGACCCGAAATCTCTCCAGTTTCACTGCTAAGTTCAGATTTTTAAACTCCAGTGATTTGTGCGCTACATGCGTCAAATGAATTTCCACATCAGACCACAAGAGGGCGTCCATACAGCAGCATCCTCTCTGTGAAACTTTCAAAATAAGATTGTTCAAATAAAGTAACGTTTGTATCAACCCTAGTGCTGACTGAATCATAGTGGACGTTCCGAAGTGCACTCAATCAATCCCACAATGCACCGCAATAACGAGCGTACAACCAGTGTACACTCAACAGCTAGAAAACACCCATAATGCGCTGTTAAAGTTTGTGCGCCGAATGAATTTCCGCATCTGTGCAAAGTGAAATCCTGTAAGTGTAAGTTTCAAAATAAAATATTATTAATGTTTGTATGCGTGACAGAAATCAAAAGTCTTTGTTTCATTACTAATAGAGATCTCGTTAAGGGTTAATTAACTATAACAGCGTCTGAGCAAGAAGATGAATATACAATCCGTCTGAAATACTCATCAAACAGCAAAACACAAACAAAACAGCATCCTTAAGTGCACTCAGTAGTGCACAAATTCACTCACTGGTTTCATTCACTCCTTCAAGTGGACTGATGTAGTGAATAGTGAATGAGCTTTATAAATAAACTCATAATACAGTTATTAACCTTTATAAACGCATCATTGATGACTTTAAGTGAAGTGAAAACAGACTTTGCCTGACCCCAAAACCTGAATATAAGCATTTTATAGTGAACATAAAGAGATCTAAGCTGTGCTAGGGTATAGGGGGCAATTTCGGATACAGCACTAGCTCAGCATCCTGCCTCCTGATTGGAGGAGAAGGCTCTGACATCATCACTCCACGTCTCAGAACAGACATCAGGGTACAGTGGATTAAAAATCACTCATTCGGGCACATGTTATTGTCAGTTCATACATACATGTGGACAAACGTTGTAATATCAGGGTTTATGTGTTTTATAAATACATTTCTTACTTGCCAAATAAAACAGTTTGTTGTTATCTAGCGTCTCTCGACTTAAATGCTTGCAAATGCTTAAGATTGCTGTCATTTTAGATTCACTGAATGTCACCTAAAAGTCTTTTTATATGTCACAGCTGACCAACATGACCGTGTTTCACTCCTTTACTGTGAAACCCACGCTCATAATGAATTATAACAGTTTATAATCAAGCAAAACATCTTTTTAAATGGTTTATCTATAAAAAAACAACAACAAAACCTATATAATGTATTATATTGACAGTTAGAGCTAGACCTTTATAATAGTGTTATTAAAACCTATTATTGATGCATTTCATTGTTCACTATACATGTTCATAACATATTATATACTGATTTATAAGTATTAATTAGTTGGTGATGATTGTATTTATAAAGATCCAGGCTGCCATGCTTAAAACACTGTTATGTTATATATTTATAAAGACTTACTAGTAGTAATTTAACAGATTGTGAAATAAATATATATCATATACATTAAATTGTTGATACGTTGCCTTATAGATGTTTATTGTGAGTTATAATACAGACTCAAAAATATTTTGTTACAAAAAACATATATATATATGGATAAAATGGATATATTTAGGTTTTAGGGTCAAATTAAAATGAAAATTACATTGTTTTCACTTAAAGTCATCAATGAGGCCTTTACAAAGGGTAATAACTAATTAAATTAATAACACTTAATAACACTTCATACAAAATGGTAATTCAAAGTGCTTTACATAAGAGCAAAAGTAAATTAAAAGAGAAAAATTAAATGTAATTATAAAATCTAATAAAAAATGTAGTATAAGTATATTAATAAGCATATTTATAAGGCAGCGTGGCTCTTAATAATATAAAACCAGTTAATTATTTGATAGAACACAATGTGTGAAATTACTAGAGTCTTTAATACTATAATATAACACTGCATATTTAAGCCTGTCTTGCATATTTAAGCCTGTCTTGTATATTTCCAGAGATATCAGAATTTTTAGTGTTCAAAAATCAAATGTGGGAGAATTTGCATAAAGCTGACACTTAAAAAAATAAATAAATAAAAAAAGAGGAATATCCGAACTACAAATAATGTTAAAACTAGAGCTCTCGTTTGATTTGATTAAAATAACTGCATTGAGGGGCGGCACGGTGGCTCAGTGGTCAGCACTGTGGCCTCACAGCAAGAAGGTCTCTGGTTCGAGTCCCGACTGGGTCAGTTGGTGTTTCTGTGTGGAGTTTGCATGTTCTCCCCGTGTTGGCGTGGGTTTCCTCCGGGTGCTCCGGTTTCCCCCACAGTCCAAACACATGCGCTATGTGTGTGTGTGTGTGAGAGAATGAGTGTGTATGGGTGTTTCCCAGTACTGGGTTGCAGCTGGGAGGGGACATCCGCTGTGTAAAACATATGCTGGAATAGTTGGTGGTTCATTCCGCTGTGGCGACCCCTGATGAGTAAAGGGACTAAGCTGAAGGAAAATGAACGAATGAACTGCATTGAGCAGACCTGAGTGGGGAAAACAGTGTCTTTCTGATGTTGGCATGAATAAATCCTAAGAGAATCAGGACTAAAGATTCTTAATTCATCATGTCTTCTGGTCTGGAGCACAAGAATCAGGAATCCCGTCTGTCTGCTTTAATGACGGCAGCGCTAATTAAACTGTCATGTGCATTTCTTAAACACACACCTTACCTTCCAGCCAATTAGAATCTAGTTTTCTGAATACATGTTTTTATTAAGATGCACACGTCTCCACAGAAAGGTTTTAAGAACATCCTACTCCTAACTAACACTGCAGACGGAGAAAAACAACATAAAAGAGCTGAAAAGCTTTGACCTGCTGCATGTTTTGGGACAAAAGAAGAAGAAAGTGAGCAAATCAAAGCAGCAGATGATGGAGAGAATCACTGAGCTCCTGTAAACACACACACACGCTTCTGCAGAGTCTGTGTGTGTGTGTGTGTGTGTGTGTGTGTGTTTCTGCCGCTCGTCCTCTATGAATGAGTCTCAGTGAGCGTCAGAACAATCCAGCAAATCTCAGAACTTGAGGCTAAACCCTGGACCGGCCTTCGAGGCGCCCTGATTGGCTGTGGTCAAGTGGAAACCGGTGTCTTTAAGATCATCATCGCCCTGAGAAAAAGACAACACACACAAACCATCAGAACACACACACACAAACTATATTACTAGATTATCATGCAAAACTACTGCACTGCTGAATATCACTGCATTACTGTGCATGTGTGAGTGTGTGTGAGTGAGTGAGTGAGTGTGTATGCATGTGTGATTGTGAGAGTGAATCTGAGTGTGTTTCAGGGAATGAGTGTGTGAGTGAGTGTGTATATATGTATTATACAGTCGTGGCCAAAAGTTTTGAGAATGCCACAAATATTAGTTTTCCCAAAGTTTGCTGCTAAACTGCTTTTAGATCTTTGTTTCAGTTGTTTCTGTGATGTACTGAAATATAATTACAAGCACTTTATGCGTTTCAAAGGCTTTTATCCACAATTACATGACATTTATGCAAAGAGTCAGTATTTGCAGTGTTGGCCCTTCTTTTTCAGGACCTCTGCAGTTCGACTGGGCATGCTCTCAATCAACTTCTGGGCCAAATCCTGACTGATAGCAACCCATTCTTTCATAATCACTTCTTGGAGTTTGTCAGAATTAGTGGGTTTTTGTTTGTCCACCCGCCTCTTGAGGATTGACCACAAGTTCTCAATGGGATTAAGATCTGGGGAGTTTCCAGGCCATGGACCCAAAATTTCAACGTTTTGGTCCCCGAGCCACTTAGATATCACTTTTGCCTTATGGCACGGTGCTCCATCGTGCTGGAAAATGCATTGTTCTTCACCAAACTGTTGCTGGATTGTTGGAAGAAGTTGCTGTTGGAGGGTGTTTTGGTACCATTCTTTATTCATGGCTGTGATTTTGGGCAAAATTGTAAGTGAGCGTACTTACTTGGATGAGAAGCAACCCCACACATGAATGGTCTCAGGATGCTTTACTGTTGGCATGACACAGGACTGATGGTAGCGCTCACCTTTTCTTCTCCGGACAAGCCTTTTTCCAGATCCCCCAAACAATCAGAAAGGGGCTTCATCTGAGAATATGACTTTGCCCCAGTCCTCAGCAGTCCATTCCCCATACTTTTTGCAGAAGATCAATCTGTCCCTGATTTTTTTTTGGAGAGAAGTGGCTTCTTTGCTGCCCTTCTTGACACCAGGCCATCTTCCAAAAGATCTGCACTGGTAGCACTCCGATCCCGCAGCTGAATCCTCTTTAGGAGACGATCCTGGCGCTTGCTGGACTTTCTTGGACGCCCTGAAGCCTTCTTAACAAGAATTGAACCTCTTTCCTTGAAGTTCTTGATGATCCTATAAATTGTTGATTTGGGTGCAATCTTAGTAGCCACAATATCCTTGCCTGTGAAGCCATTTTTATGCACCGCAATGATGGCTGCACGCGTTTCTTTGCAGGTCACCATGGTTAACAATGGAAGAACAATGATTTCAAGCATCACCCTCCTTTTAACATGTCAAGTCTGCCATTCTAACCCAATCAGTCTGACATAATGATCTCCAGCCTTGTGCTGGTCAACAATCTCACCTGAGTTAACAAGACGATTACTGAAATGATCTCAGCAGCTCCTTTAATGACAGCAATCAAATGCAGTGGAAAGTTTTTTTCAGGATTAAGTTAATTTTCATGGCAAAGAAGGACTATGCACTTCATCTGATCACTCTTCAGAACATTCTGGAGTATATGCAAATTGCTATTATAAAAACTTAAGCAGCAACTTTTCCAATTTACAATATTTATGTCATTCTCAAAACTTTTGGCCACGACTGTACATGTGTGCGTGTGTGTATGTGGGAGAGAGCATGTGTATATGTCTGTGTAAAAGCATGTGTGTGTGTATATGAGCATGTGTGCAAGTGTATGAGCACATGTGCGTATAAGCATGTGTGTGTGTGTATGAGCATGTGAGTGTGTGTGTGGGAGAGAGAGAGCATGTGTATATGTCTGTGTGTGAGCATGTGTAAGAGCATGTGTGTGTATGAGCATGTGTGCAAGTGTATGAGCACGTGTGTATAAGCATGTGAGTATGTGAGTGTGTCTATGTAAGAGCATGTGTATGAGTGTCTGGGTGTGTGTATGAGCGTGTGTGTGTAAGAGCATGTGAGCAAGTGTATGAGCGCACGTGTGTATAAGCGTGTGTGTGTCTATGTAAGAGCATGTGTGTGTATGAGCATGTGTGTGTAAGAGCATGTGTATGAGCATAGGTGTGTGTGTGTGTACAAGTATGTAAATGTGTGTGTGTATGAGCGTGTGTGTATAAGCAAGTGTGTTTGTGTGAGCATGAGTGTGTGTACCAGCTGGCTGAAGTCCTGTCCTCCCTCCGGTGCTCGGGGACTCGTCCCCCTCTTCACGCGCTGTTGTTCGCTCTTGGCCGGCCAGGTGGGGAACATGGAGGGGTCGATGGGCAGCGGAGACTCGCGGAAGTACTCGTGCTTCAGAGCCTCGTCTGCGCTGATCCGCTTGGCTGGACAGTACGTCAGGAACCTGACACACACACATACAGGAGACAAGAAAACACCGTCATGCTGGAAGAGCTGATGGACACACACACACATATTTATACGCACAGAGACATGCACATACTCGCACACACACACAAACGCATGCTCAAACACATGCGCGCTCACACACATGCACACAAATACATGCACGCTCACACACGTACGCTCCCACAGACACACACACACAACACACGCATGCTCAATCACACGTTTGAACACACACTCCTGTACTGACACACATGCACGCTCACACACACACACAAACACATGCACGCTCACACACATGCACACTCACACATGCTCATACACACACTCACGTACTCTGACACACACATGCACGCTCACACACACATGCTTATACACACCCACACGCGCGCGCGCACACACACACACACACACACACACACACACACACACACACACACACGGTCGCACACGCACACACACATTATGTGGTGTAAGCGTGCTGCTATGGGGACGGTGACAACTCCTCCAAAAACGTGTGTAAATCAAAAGGCAGAGAATTGGAGATGAAGCAACAGCAGAGCAGCGTTCAGACGGATGTTTATGTCTGCGTGAAGCACTGCGGAAACACTCCCAAACACTGCAGCAGATTTACACAACACAACTAATCAAAGGGGAACCGCTCGGCTTTCAAAATAATCAATCATGTCTCAGTCATATTCCGCATAAACACATCAGCTATGCCACTCCTCATACGTTATATGTGGTTGTCGTGTGTTTAGGCTGTAAATGGTACAGACATTGCCATTTTCTCTGTGTGTTTGTGTACACTAAAACAGAAACTATGTGACCCTGGAGCACAAAATTAGTCGTGGCGGTTTTTAGAAACAGAGATTTATGCATTATCTACAGAATCTACATTATCAGCAGAAACTCTCACTTGTTCATGAGGTCGAAGCCCTGGTCAGACAGCAGCGCACCGAAGCGCTTGCGCAGGTTATTGTAGGGATACTCGGTAAAGCTCATCTTCTTCACCGCAGGAAGCTCACTGTAACCCGGCCAGATCTTCTCACTCGGAGAGCCCAGGTCCTGCACGCACACACAGAGAGAGAGAGAAGCGGGTCACTACATGTTTAAGGTCCTGCGGTATTTCAGCTCATCCTTTTATTTTTGGGGTCTGTTGGAATACACTGCATGACCCACAGTAAACACATAAATAAATGTGCACATCTGGAACACTTGTGAACAGTCTGTTGCTATTGGTCAGCTAGCCTGGGATTTTGTGATTGGTCTGTTGTGAATGGACAACTAGCCTGGGCTTTTGTGACTGGTCTGTTGTGATTGGTCAGCTAGACTAGTCTGTTGTGATTGGTTAGCACGGCTGGGATTTTGTGATTGGTCTGTTGTGATTGGCCTGTTGTGATTGGTAAGCTAGCCTGGGCTTTTGTGACTGGTCTGTTGCTATTGGTCATCTAGCCTGGCCTGTTGTGATTGGTCAGCTAGACTGGTCTGTTGTGATTGGTTAGCAAGGCTGGGATTTTGTGATTGGCCTGTTGTGATTGGTCAGCTTCATAATTCTGTCAATCAGCTGCTCTTTTGTGTCTGTTTAACCATCTTCAATCATATAAGTGTCTACACTGTGAATGAAAACCAATCTAACTCATTTTATAAAGACATGTTTGATCATTAACTTCTGAATGCATAATTCTGCAAACACCTGAGGAGATTTCTCTGCATGACTCGTGAATGGCAGATTAACCTGCTGCTAAAATCTCCAATATGATCAGAAATCAAATTTAAAAGATATTTGGATGATGTGTTGAGAGGATTGACAGGGCTCATAAGCAAAAGAAATCTCCATTAATGAGGAAGTAGTTTGTCCCAAATCTTGCACACTTCGTTTTTCCTTCACAATAAAAGGACATACTATTAAGGTGCAGTATAAGCAGGCAAATTGGGACGGAGAATGACTGAAAATATTGAGAATACCTTGAAGATTTTGTTGATTTGATCGATCTCAGATTTTCCAGGGAATAAGGGTTTCTGTGTGAGCAGTTCTCCAAATATGCAGCCGACTGACCACATGTCGACGGCGGTGGAGTATTCCTGAGGAGGACACAGATCATCCAGATATAGTGGCGCTTCGGTGACATTAAACACACATTCATTGATGCTGTGCACTGACCTTTGCACCCAGCAGCAGGTCCGGGGAGCGATACCACAGCGTCACCACCACCGGTGTATAGGGCTTCAGCGGAGAGCCGTACTCTCTGGCCAGACCAAAGTCTCCAATCTACAACACACACAATACTGTAAATGACAACAATAATACAGCTTTAAATTTGCAACACACAGCATACTGTAAACGACACAATGACCACACTAATAGAGCTTCAATCTACAACACAAAGGTCAAATGGGTACGTAGTGATTGGTCAGTTGTGATTGGTCAGATGGCCAAGTCTGTAGTGATTTGGGAGTTGTGATTGGTCAGTTGGTCAAGTCTGTTGTGATTGGTCAGTTGACCCTGTCTGTTGTGATTGGTCAGATGGCCAGGTCTGTAGTATTGGCTCAGTTGTGATTGATAAAATGCCCACGTCTGTTGTCACTGGTCAGTTGGCCCAGTCTGTAGTGTTTGGTCCGTTGGGATTGGTCAATTGCCCTCGTCTTTTGTGATTGGTCAAATGGCCCAGTCTGTAGTCTTTGACCAAACATTTTTTAAAAGAGAGAGTATATAGTTCCTGTCCATATCTTAAATATCCTGTCCAAGCCTTAAAATAGCAACTTTCATTTTCAATCAGTCTTAGTACCTTATGTAACAGAAGAGACGAGCTTTAAATAGCTTTTTTTCTTTTTTAAGCACGCTGCTAATGGTCAAATCCGATTCAACTATCTACGATAACATAAGCTTAAAGTGCTCCGGCCAAACCCGAAGATCCCGAAGAAACCCGAAGATCGGCTGAATGGATTCAATGCTCAACTCTAACTCTAGAGGAGCAGTAAAATGAGTATATTCCCCTAAAAAAGTGGAGTGTTGCTTTAAAGTACTGTACACCTGATCATTTATTCTTCTGACCTTTAAGATGCCCTTGTGGCTCAGCAGCAGGTTGGAGGTCTTAAGGTCGCGGTGCAGGATCCAGTTATCATGCAGATGTCGAACACCGCGCAGCAGCTGGATCATCAGCGTCTTCACTTCACCTGAACACACACTATTATCAGCACATATTCTGGATTATTCTGCATGCTTTACAGTGTCTGGGCTCCTACCGGGCAGGAACGGCTGCTTCATGGTCTCCATCAGACTCTTCAGGTCATGCTCTACATAATTCATTACAATGTAGATTTTATCCATGTTGCTGCCCACCACGATCTCCTGCAGCACACAGAGAACGGGAGATGTTCAGTAACAATCACTTAAAATGCAGCTTATTAATGTTATTTATGTCATATGTCTGCTGAATGCTTGATTCTGATTGGCTGATGAATATTTTAAGGTGTGCAGTTATTTACAAATAAACGCACAGCTTAAGTAGTTCCGGCAGGTTTTGAGTTCATAAAATAATTCAGCTAAACCAGCACCTTTCTGATGTGCCAAATAAAAATTAAATAATATCTCTAAACAAATAAATAGATAAACCTCTTTCAGCTTAACTTAATCTTTTAATTTTGTTTCATTGGAATGTGTCCAGGTTATTTTTTCTTTCTTCTCCAAGCAAAAAATTTATAATAATATGAATAAAATGTAAATAAAACATTAATGTGCTTTCTATGCATGTAAAAATACTTTATATTTTACTATAAATATATATCAGTACTTTATACCACGGTGTTGAATGCTTGATTGTGATTGGCTGATGATCATTTTAGGGTGTTTGGTTATGGTCAGATAAACGCACAGCTAAAGTAGGTCTCAAACTGGATTCCTGGAGGGCCGCAGCTCTGCACAGTTTTGCTCCAACCCTAATCAAACACAGCTGATCAACTAATCAAGGTGTTCAAGACTACTAGAGACTATTAAGCAGGTGTGAGTCGGAGCTGGTTGAAGCTAAACTATGCAGAGCTGCAGATTCCCTCCAGGAATTGAGTTTGAGACCATTGCTCTTAATGCTCCTGTTGTCTTCTGTGCCTGTACTTGAGTTTAGTTTGACAGACTCAAAAAGAGACACACACTTGTTGTGAAATACGTGTTTGTTTTCTGACCCTGACGGTGACGATGTTGGGGTGCTGGGCCTTCAGGATGGTGTTGATTTCTCTCAGGGATGTAATGGGGAATCCCTCCTTCTCCTTCTCCATCTTCAGCCTTTTCAGAGCCACGATCTCGTCCGTCTTCTTGTCTTTGGCTCTGTAGACCACGCCGTACGTGCCTTCCTCGATGCGGTTCAGGCACTGGAACTCCTCCACACTGCGGCAGCCCTGCACACACGCACACACAAAAACAAAGCACACAAGCATGAGCTTACCTGGATAACAGAGACCTTTGTGTGTGTGCGCGCCTGTATGAGAGTGTGTTTGAGTGTATGTGTGTGTGTGTGTATGTGAATGCCTGTTTGGATTTGTGTGTCTGGGTCTATTTGTGTGTGTGTGTGTGTGTGTGTGTGTGTGTGTGTGTGTGTGTGTGT
>CAIGQV010019087.1:7655324-7667641 GCA_903798115.1 Danio jaintianensis
ATTAATAAAGTCATCTGGAATGGCAAAGAAAGCGTTCTTGCAGGACTCCCAGAGTTCATCAAGATTCTTTGTGTTCATCTTCAGCGCCTCCTCCTTCATCTTACCCCAGACATGCTCAATAATGTTCATGTCTGGTGACTGGGCTGGCCAATCCTGGAGCAGCTTGACCTTCTTTGTTTCAGAAGCTTTGATGTGGAGGCTGAAGTATGAGGAGCGCTATCCTGCTGGAGAATTTGCCCTCTCCTGTGGTTTGTAATGTAATGGGCAGCACAAATGTCTTGATACCTCAGGCTGTTGATGTTGCAGATCTCTCGCACGCCCCCATGCTGAATGGAACCCCAAACCATGACTTTTCCTTCACCAAACTTGACTGATTTCTGTGAGAATCTTTGCTCCATGCGGGTTCCAGTAGGTCTTCTGCAGCATTGGTGATGATTGGGATGCAGTTCAACAGGTGACTCAGCGGAAAAATCCACCTTCTGCCACTTTCCCAAATGATCAACTAGAAGTCAAGTTATTATTTGCTGCTCTTACAACTGATCCGCCACAAGACTTCTGTCAGGTAGTGTATGTATATATATATATATATATATATATATATATATACGTGAGCAAACATTTTTGTATGCACAAGTGTTTAGTGTGTATCATCCAAAGTCTTTGAGTGCGTTTCGTCCCACTTGGATGCTCTAAATATATTTTGTATATATATTTGTACGAGCAAGTGTTTCAGTGAGTTTCGTCCCAAACAGCCTCCCATACACTCTCAGTCACACGCACACGCACGCACGCACGCACGCACGCACGCACACACACTGATACACTACAGCCAATTTAATTTAGTTCAGTGGTAAATAAATGTGAGATGTGCTTTTCTTCATGTTGTGCCCTAGTGAGTCAGGTGTGTGTGTGTGTGTGTGTGTGTATGTGTTGTTGATCACCTATGAAGATGAGCAGGATGCCCACCAGCACCTGCAGACAGAGGGACAGGCTGATGAGTGTGATCAGGGAGGTGTAGAGGCTGAACTGGCGCCCCTGCTCCAGAACCGCCTTCAGCTGGGACGCGTTGGCCATCAGCAGAGCCACGTCCAGCATGCTCTCTGCCGCACTCTTCTTATTAGCGTAATGATTCATATTCAGAGGAGCGCGAGACACCTGATCAGAAAGAGACACATCAGCACAGAAACACACACGTGCTCCTCTCCATATGCACCACACACACTTTACTATCAGCACTTCATGTTTCTGCACATTTTCTATTGGATGTTTGACTAGAGGGTGACACGGTGACTCAGTGGTTAGCACTGTGGCCTCACAGCAAGAAGGTCGCTGGTTCGAGTCCCGGCTGGGTCAGTTGGTGTTTCTGTGTGGAGTTTGCATGTTCTCCCCGTGTTGGCGTGGGTTTCCTCCGGGTGCTCCGGTTTCCCCCACAGTTTAAACACATGCGCTATAGGGGAATTGATGAACTAAATTGGCCGTAGTGTATGAGTGTGCGTGTGTGTGAATGTGTGTATGGGTATTTCCCAGTACAGGGTTGCAGTTGGAAGGGCATCCGCTGTGTAAAACATATGCTGGAATAGTTGTTGGTTCATTCTGCTGTGGCAACCCCTGATGAATAAGGGACTAAGCTGAAGGAAAATGAATGAATCACAATATAATTATTTGTGGATGTCTATTTCTGGAGGAATGATGCTGAAAATACATCACAGACACAATAGTTTATTCTGTTTTCACACGGGGAGCTGCTGTACTTTTGGAAAACTGTATTTTTTGATCAGAGAAGTGTAGCCTTGGTGAGCTTGAATGCATGTCAATATCTCTTAATGTAATGCTGTTCTTAAATAATACTCTCTGCTCCTTTATAATTTCCATCTTCATTCCTTTATTTCTTGTCATCCATCTTCTCAGTATTGCTGTGCAGTTTTATTGACAGGAGACTCTCCATCTCTCTCTCGCCACCTCTCTCTCTCTCTCTCTCTCCCTCTTTCGCCACCTCTCTCTCTCTCTCCTTCTCTCTCTCTCTTCTGCTGTTGAGTGTGTTCCAGCAGCTCATCGACCCTCCGTTGGGAAATTACATTTGTCTGATTCTCTACAGAGCTTTTAGTTACACTACACACACACACACACACATACACACACGCACACACACATACATACACACACACAGAGCTCCGTGGCCCGACTCAACTCTAGTGTACTTAGAGTCAGCACTAAACACATTTACTCACTCACACGCGCACACACACACACACACACGCTCACTCACTCACATATGCACTCACACACTCATTCCCTCACACACATGCACACTCATGCACTCACAAACACACATGCATGCACTCACTCACACATGCAAATTCACACACACACACACACACACACACACACACACACACACACACACACTCAGACACACACACAGACTCATTCTCTCACACACACAAATACTAACACACATGCACTCGCACAAACACTCACACATGCAAACCCACACACTCATTTATTCACATACAAACACACACTCACACATGCAACTTACACACGCAGGCACACTTACACACACACACACACACACACACACTCATTCATTCACACAAACACACAGCAAACTTACACACACACATATACTTGCATATACACACATATACAGCTTCATTCATTCACACTCACACATGCAAACTCTCTCTCACACACACACACACACACACACACACACACACATATATACTAACCCACACATACACTCGCGCACACACACACACACACACATGCAAACTTACAAACACACACGCACACTCATGCAAACACTCATTCATTCACATACACACCCACACACTAACTCACACATGCAAATTTGCACACACACACTCACGCATTAAGTAGTTTGAACAAGCAAAAAACTTCATTTTTTGAGTGCGCGCACACACACACACACAACACGAGCCAGCACTGTATGGCCATCAGACATTAACCACAGCAATCGTTCATCATAACAATGGGAAAGACTCTGCTGGATGTAGTGCAGCTGGAGATTAGATCAGATCATGCACACACACACACTTCCACACACACACACACACACACACTTCACTGGAAGTGGCATTTCATAAACTGGCTTCACTTCCTCCTGCTGTTTATGTACTGGAGCTACTGTACAGAACATCGACACATCCTCAGGACCAGCACATGCACTTCTGCGGCTTGAGATTATGATTCAATAATGCTCTTCTACAGCTGTGATTCATATTTTGATCAATATGTGGACTTCATCATGCTGGAATATATGAATACCATTAGATCAATTATTTGGCAAATGGCTTCTTTATAGAGCAATATTTAGTTATTCTCTGATAACTCTGATTGGCTGAAAATATGCTTAGCCACGCCTCTTCATCCATTAATTTGCCGCAAGCGAAACATGAGAGGCGGAGCTCAAAACTAAACCCCGCCCCCTACTCAATATTCTGTTTCAGTTGGAAATGGGTCATCATACTGAAATAAAAGACTGCTGTTCCTTTGAGTTCATGCTAACTTTAAACGAGGGAATAAATTATTGCAACAATATAAAGAGAAATATCCACAATAATGTCTACTGACTAAATATTGCATCTATATGTAATTCTCGTGAGGCGGCGTGGTGGCTCAGTGGTCAGTGGCCTCACAGCAAGAAGGTCGCTGGTTCGAGTCCCGGCTGGGTCAGTTGGTGTTTCTGTGTGGAGTTTGCATGTTCTCCCCGTGTTGGCGTGGGTTTCCTCTGGGTGCTCCGGTTTCCCCCACAGTCCAAACACATGCGCTATAGGGGAATTTATCAACTAAATTGGCCGTAGTGTATGAGTGTGTGTGTGTGTTTGTGTGTGTGTGTGTGTGTGTGTGTGTGTGTGTGTGTGTGAGAGTGAGTGTGTATGGGTGTTTCCCAGTACTGGGTTGCAGCTGGAAGGGCATCCGCTGTGTAAAACATATGCTGGAATAGTTGGCGGTTCATTCCGCTGTGGCGACCCCTGATGAATAAGGGACTAAGCTGAAGGAAAATGAATGAATTCTCGTTTTAGCTGTAAATGCTGTTTTCACATTTATCCAGTGTATGTTAGTGTAGATGTATTAGTGTAGATGTGTAGATGTAGAGTATAGTCTGGAAACTATCTGCTGTACTCAAAGGTCTGATAAACATCTAAAAAAGGTCCAGTGATGAACATTCTAAATTTGAAACATGTTAATTATGCTAAGCATCTACATAACGTCTAAAATTGACATTTAATTGACGTCTATTTGATGTTTGTGTCTACATCTGCAAGATGTATTTATTAGAGCATTTGCTCATCTTTAAAACATCACATACTTTTCTGTAAAATATCTGCTGTACTCAAAGGTCTGATAAACATCTTTAAATAACATTAACATTCTGATTTTTAAAACATTTTGCATAAATTTGAAAGATCTATTTAACATCTGAAAATTGACATCCAATAGATGTTTTACAGATGAGCAAATGCTTTAATAAAAAATACGTCTTCCAGATGTAAATGGGAATAATATTCCTCACTTTACATGTGTTTATTTCTGTTCAGTCATTCATTCAGTCATTCATTTTCCTTCAGCTTAGTCCCTTTATTCATCAGGGGTCGCCACAGTGGAATGAACCGCCAACTATTCCAGCATATGTTTTACACAGCAGATGCCCTTCCAGCTGCAACCCAGTACTGGGAAACACCCATACACTCTCATTCTCACACACACACACACACACACACACTCATACACTACGACCAATTTAGTTGATCAATTCCCCTATAGCGCATGTGTTTGGACTGTGGGGGAAACCGGAGCACCCGGAGGAAACCCACGCCAACACGGGGAGAACATGCAAACTCCATACAGAAACACCAACTGACCCAGCCGGGACTCGAACCAGCGACCTTCTTGCTGTGCAAACCACTGAGCCACCGGGCTGCCTCCTCTTTTCAGTTATTTTATTTTTAATTTTAGGTAGCTGTTTGTAAAATTAGCCGTTATCGTTTGATGGTTGTTGGACACAAATATAGTTATTGTAATATTTACATTTATATTGATCATACTTGGGTTTAGTCTGGAAAACATCTGTTGCATTCAAAGGTATGATAAATGGCTTTAAAAAGGTCTTAAAGACATGCACTAAACATCTATTTAACATCTAGAAATTGACATTTAATAGACATTTTAGAGATGAGCAAACGCTCTAATAGATACGTCTTCCAGATGTAAACACAAACATGTGTCCCTGTGATGTATGTGTGCTATCAGAGAAGATGTGCCATTGGATTTATATTTTGTTCAGACACAATACAGTAACTATGACTGTATGATAAGCTCTTCACAGTAGCGTGTGTGTGTTTGTCCAGTGTGTGTGACAGACTTACAGTCGTCGTGTTGATGTTAGCAGGTTTATGAGCGGCAGACGTACCTGGAGTCCAGAGGCTCTGTTTAATTCAATAGTGTCCGCCATGGGCTCTTCAGTTTGTCAGGATCATCAGGAGAACAGCAGGATTTCCCAGCGGTCGGTATATGATCTCTCCGCTGATGTCTGCTTTACACTCATACACTATTTACATTGTCCTCAGTCTCTGCGTTCACTGTCTCAATCACCTGAGCTGCTGTAGCACTATACCTGTAGCCTAAAAAGTACTAATATACAGGAAATACTACAGTGTTTTTGAACCATACTATAGTAAAGTGTATTATACTGTGTAGTGTTTAGAACACTGTTAATGAATGCTCCAGCATACTGCAATATTAACTATAGTGAACTGATCAACTGTAATAAATACTGTAGTGTACTCTAGTGTTTACTACTGTAACGTGTGGTGTATTGTAGTGTGATATACCCTATAGTTGTAGAAAACTACAGTACTCGGACATTTGTTTATATTAGTATAGTTGTTGTGTTACCATAGCAACTGTAGAATCACCACAACAGATCAATTCGTGTAGGTGTTGTGTTACCATAGCAACTGTAGAATCACCACAACAGATCAATTAGCATAGTTGTTGTGTTACCATAGCAACTGTAGAATCACCACAGCAGATCAATTAGTATAGTTGTTGTGTTACCATAGCAACTGTAGAATCACCACGACAGATCAATTCAAATACTTTACTATAGTATGGTTCAAAAGCACTACAGTGTTTGCTATAAATTTCTATAGTATTTTGAATGTGTGAATGCAATGATGAGAATGGTTATATATATTAGATTTATATAGCTAATTCTGAGTTTTGTTTGTCAGTAGATGCAGAGAAAGTGACTCAAGTTTCAGAGTGAATATCTGAGCCGGAGCTGTTGTTGTCTAACTGAGGCTTGTGTTACACGAGGAGGAAACTCAATAATACTCCTTCATGACTGGCTTTACTCTGTAAAAGATTTGCATTTAATTATAAATATGCTCTAATCTGGTTTGAAAACTTCAGAGAGACGGTTCTTTCTTTTCTTCAGTGAAGGAACTCTTGGAATGCACTTTGAGAAATGTTGTTTTGAACATTCTGATGATTCTTCTGCCCTCCTACATTAAAAATAAAGGTTCTTAACTGGCATCTTCAGCTCTGTGATGAACATTCAACATCCACAAAATGCATCCATGCTATAACTGGTGGACTATTTAGACTATGGTTATTTTATTTGTCATTTTAGGCTGCTGTTTGTAAAATTAGTCTAGTGGATATTTGCCTGTTAATTAACTGTCCCAAATAAAATAACATTAATTAAAATAATTGTAAGTCGGGGTGGCATGGTGGCTCAGTGGTTAGCACTGTGGCCTCACAGCAAGAAGGTCTCTGGTTCGAGCCTCGGCTGGGTCAGTTGGCGTTTCTGTGTGGAGTTTGCATGTTCTCCCCGTGTTGGCGTGGGTTTCCTCCGGGTGCTCCGGTTTCCCCCACAGTCCAAACACATGCGCTATAGGGGAATTGATCAACTAAATTGGCCGTAGTGTATGAGTGTGTGTGTGTGTGTGTGTGTGTGTGTGTGTGTGTGTGTGTGTGGGTGTTTCCCAGTACTGGGTTGCAGCTGGAAGGGCATCCGCTGTGTAAAACATATGCTGGAATAGTTGTTGGTTCATTCCACTGTGGCGACCCCTGATGAATAAAGGGACTAAGCCGAAGGAAAATGAATGAATGAATGAATGAATGAATAATTGTAAGTAAAAATAAAAATAAACAAAATAAAGTAAATATAAAACAATAAACGTTCGAGGAACCTAAAATAGTTAAAATATATTTGGGACAATATTGCAAATTTATGAAAAATTCACACCAAATAATCACTGACACCATCTTTAATCTTGTTTAATTTTCTTGCTGAACACTGAACACTGAAATCTATGAACATTAATATATAAAAATCTTTAAACGGAAAGCAAATGACCAAAAGATGCAAGCGCCAAGGAGAATTAAAAAACACCATAATGGTCTGAATACTATTAAATGAATAAATAATTTTTAAAAATGAATAATTATAGTTTATAGATGTGACTTAAACTGACTGTTCTAAAATCAAAACTGTGAGATAAATAGTTTTTATAATTTTTTTATGCATTTTGGTTGTTTATTTACACAGTAACATTATTTTGAAGCCCTGAAAATGCAAAGTTCTGACTCCTGTGCAGATCAATTCATCTGCATTTGCTTCGGAATGGTAATTATTGTTAAAAGTGCAATACAAATAATTTATAATGACTAATATTAGTTATTTAAAAATGTGTATAATGCATACAGTGAGGTAAATTGTGTGTTTTACTTATTGGCGATGGCATATTTTTGTGTTTTGATATTTTAGGGCTAGTTTTGTTACAAAAATCTGGCAACCCTGAATACAGCCGTGTAGCTGGAATAGAGCAGCAGGGAAGTTCTGCGAAGTATCTCTTTTTTTTTTTAGCAGAAATGAAGGTGAATGTATAATGAGTAGGGGTTGATCTGATGATGATAATGATGATGATGGTGAGGATGATGATATGAGGAGGATCGGACTGAATTCTGGGAATGCTCCGCTGCTGATGGGCGTGGAGGATTGCAGGATTCAGGGATTCAGCACTCCTTTTCACACGGAGAAATTTCCAGGGAAGCCGAGGTGAGATTGCGGATTTAAAGCCGGTAAAAGAGTGTCGTGATAAACCCGACCACCCTCCACCCGAGACCCCGGAGCTCCAGCACACGTGAGTCCGCATCTGATCTGATGTTTTCCGGATGATTTTAGATGATTGTGTGCGTCGCACCTGCAGGAGCTCCAGGCGTCAGTCATTCATTCTGCAGCCGCTCAGAGCACCTCCTGGGCGGCAGAGAGAGAGGAGCACACGCCTGTTCTCCTGGAGCATCCGCGAGACTCGCTTTACCGCAGTGTTTGCGTCTCAGAAATCAACATTCTCAATGCATTGCGTTTATAAGTGTTTCATTATTCTGATTAAGCGCTCGTCCGTTTTATTAGCATGGGTTAGCATTTAAAGGCCACGCTCTTAAAGTGACATTTGTCGTGCAGTAAATAATGATCATAAATAATAATAATAATAATAATAATAATAATAGATCGCGCTCGTTTGAAAGCAGATTCTGATACATTTATGGACATTTAAAAAGGTAATCCTTGTTCATTTATATATATATGAAGTGTTAATTTATTACCGTTTTGACAGACCGACCACTTGGTTTGTCTGTCAGATTTAATTAATATGTCGTAAATATGCGCAATCTGTTTTATAATATGGCATTACGTGCATATTTAATGAAGTGTATGTATGTTTAAATGGGTCACCAATCAATAAATTGAGATTAAAGAGAAACTATAGCCTGTAAAAATACATTTAAACAAAGTTTATTACTGAAGGTTGTGTATATAGCGACTATTGGAGTACATTTAACAGGGAAATGCTGTTATTGTTCCTCTTCAGGGTTTCATGTCGCATATTATTTCCTTGTTTGTGGAAATATTTCATATTTATCTTTTCCTGAATGAAACACAAAAGGACATTTGCACCATTGCTAGAAATAATAACTTCATATTTGCTTTTTAAATATTATATTCAATCATATTTGTTTGCATTTTGGAACATTTGATCTTATTAAGTGTTAAAGTGTTGTCATTTATATACATATAGCTCACATGCATGTATAAAAGTGTAGGCAACTTTTTTATACACTCAATTTTGGTATTTTTGACACGGTCTATGGCTTGGTTGTGTCAGATTTGAGCGTAAATTAAAGAGAATACATTGGGTAAGCTAAATTGTCCATAGTGTATGTGTGTGAATGAGTGTGTATGGGTGTTTCCCAGTGGTGGGTTGCAGCTGGAAGGGCATCCGCTGTGTAAAACATATGCTGGATAAGTTGGCGGTTCATTCCGCTGTGGCGACCCCTGATTAATAAAGGGACTAAGCTGAAAAGAAAATGAATGAATGAATGAATTTTAGTGCAACACATTTGTAATCTCCCACATGCATGTGATTAATGAGTGTGTTGTGTTCCCGCAGATGCACGGGGAATAATGTTTGTGAAAATGCGTGAGTTCTGATTGGTTGGAAAATGGAGCCCAAAGCGGACTGCTGCCCGTCATCGGTGCCCAGCTCTCAGCGGGACCTGCAGCTCCACATCTACGAGACCATCAGTGAAGGCAATGTCAATAAGCTGGAGAATTCAGCGCTGGTGCGGGCGGGCAGTGACCCCAGCTCATACCCCTCGTCTCGACGCCAGAGGTTCATCCGTCGGAGCCTGTGGTTCACCGATAATGAGGAAACGCAGCCAGACGAGTGTGTGCCAGAGTCTGAACAGCACAATAAAATACTGAGCATCGACCTGCGCACTATCGTGGACCGAACACGCTCCAGTCTACAGGCAAGGAGATTTCAGTATTCAATTCAAATGCAAATGAGATTGTGCTCTTTTCAAAAGAGGGCGGAGCTACAAATGCCTGTGCGCCACTTTAGTGACAGATTGACAGCTGGATGGCTGCTTCTCACTCAGGGCTGCTGTTTATGCTGATGAGGGAGAGATGGGCACTAGTGGGCGGGGCTTTCCCCCTCTGATGACACGTACAAAGGGAGAATGTCAATCAAAGTGTTTCTGCATCAAGTCTGATTATAACAAACACAATTAATTCATGTTCACCATCAGAGGCCGGAGATATTCACACACTGCTGACACACAACTGGGGTTAAACCCCACATAAAGGTCATTTTTGCATAATAGGTGCACTTTATAATCTGACCTGCGGCTGTTTAGAGAAACACCAGTAGATGGCGCCAAACGTATCAGTCCAGAGCAGGATTAAAATCACAATCCTTTATAAAACTAAACTAAAAACTTTGCTCTGGTCGACACTGTTCACTCTGATAAACTACGATTACTAAAAATAAAACTGAAATTAATCTATAAAAACTACGTAGAGATGTGTTCACAACATAAATAAACGAAACTAAAATGAACAAAACCGTTAATGAAACAAGCTAAAATTAAACTGAAATGTACTGCAAATTTTAAGAATAGTATCGCAATAAAAACTGAATTAAAAATGCTATATACAGTAATAATACTGTATATTATACTATACTATAGTAATGCTATATCATACTATATTAATGTTGTTTACAGGATGGGTCGAGTACGGAGAGCCAAAAGGGTCAGAAAGCTCCAGCAGAGCAGCAGGAGCGAGCAGACCCTAAAGCGGACTCCACTGACGGGATGAAAGCGAATCTAAAGTCTGCCAGTGAGGATAACGAGGAGGAGGCGGAGATGAAGGCGGTGGCCACGTCTCCCGGCGGGCGATTCCTCAAGTTCGACATTGAGATCGGCCGCGGATCTTTCAAGACCGTCTACAAGGGTCTGGACACGGACACCTGGGTGGAGGTCGCCTGGTGTGAGCTGCAGGTGTGTGTACTGCTGGACTGGGATATATATACTGGGGTGTGTGCAGGGGGTGGGTGTTTGTGTGTATGTGTTTGTGGGTGTGCATGTGTGGGTGTGTGTTTATGTATGTGTATGTTTGTGTGTTTGTTTGTGTGTTAATTGCGCTCCTGTTTGTGTTGTCAATCTGGCAACCTGTGTATTGGCTATTACTGCAATAGGTACTGCAATACCTAGATCAAGCACTAGGTGTCAATCCTACATACTTGCCTTGGTTTCGTGATCCTAATTCAGAATCCACACTAAAATCAGTGCAGGTGTTTTGTTCAGCATGTTCATCTGCTTGGTTTCACAGATGTGCTAAGCAGTATTTCAGAGAGGTTTGCTAATGCTAATTGCTTATTTATCGCGAACCATTGTGATATACAGCGGGGGGAATAAGTATTGAACACATTGTCATGTTTTTTCCTGGGAATAATATCTCTAAAGGAGCTGCTGACATGGAATTAAAGCAGATTTTGGTAAAAACCCAAACAACACACACATAAAAATAAAATAAATCTGAGAAATGAGTTGTGTGTAATAACAGTGGAATGACAGCAGGAGAAAGAGCTGAACTACTGAAGTGTGTTTAATACTTTATATAAAAGGATTTTATAACGACGGCAGCTTAAAGACGCCTCTCATATGGAGAATGAAGCCTCATGCATTGCTCAGGTGTGAGTTTCTCACAGACGTCAACAGAGTGTCAACATCTTGATGCTTCTGTGGGTCTCGTCTGTCAGATCTGAGCTTTATTCTGTATTCTCTATTGGATTCGGGTCAGGTTATTGGCTGGGCCGTTCTACAGCTTGATTTTATTTCTCTGAAAGCGTCTGGGAGTCTCCTCGGCTGTGTTTTGGATCATTGTCTTGCTGAAATGGTTTGATCTTCATCCTCCTGTAATGTAGATGTTGGACTGAAGCAGCTGATATTCATTTACACTGAGGAAGGGCAGAGGGTTGCTGAAGAACTACTGAGAGATTTCAGCTGCTGTCTGGGCTTTCACTGCCAGAATACACCTTCCTTTCTTCATGTGTTCAATACCTTTTCCCTGCGTCATTTCATTTTATTACACACAACTTAATTTGTAAACTAATAAGATTTGTTTTCTTTGCATATCTGGATTTCTGTGGTTGTTATCAACATCCGGCGAAAATTTCAAGTCAACGACACATTTAGAAATATGTTTTTTCAGAACCCAGATGTAAATTGCAATATGCACATTTGTGATATTTCCATATTTTCTATATATTACACCACACAGGGTAAAATCATGTGTACATTAAGAAGAAATGTCAAGTATAGTGAATGTAGAGCCCTGATGTGTAACTAGAAGAGTTCAGATGTAGTGTGTTTGTGTGTGCGTGTGCGTGCGTGTGTGTGTGTGTGTGTGTGTGTGTGTGTGTGTGTGTGTGTGTGTG
>CAIGQV010019087.1:7924815-7944400 GCA_903798115.1 Danio jaintianensis
CACACACACACACACACACACACACACACACACACACACAACAGCATGGAGCCCAGGTACACACACAAGCAGAGCAGCACAGAGCCCAAGTACACACAAACATTCAAAACAGCATGGAGTCCAGGTACACACACGGACATTACATAGGTTTGCATTGTTTTTATACTGTACACACTGTTTTCTATTGCCCTAATTCAGTGGTTCTCAAATCCAGTCCTCAGCCCCCCCCCCCCCCCCCCGACCCCCCCGCTCTGCACATGTATGTCTTGCTTACTGAACACACCTGATTCAGATCACCATCTCGTTAACACAGAGATCCATCAACTGATCCTTGTGTGTCAAATAAGAGAGACATACAAAATGTGCAGAGTGGGGGGGCCGAGGACTGGACCCACCCTATTTCTAAACTCAAGGAAACTCAAGGGGAAAAAAATCATTCTGTGTGATTTATAAGCTTTTTGAAAAATGAAGACATCATCAATGTCCTCATAATTCACCAGCTTCTTGTAATACCTGTGTCATACTTACGTCGTTATACAAATTAGATCTGATATGTCATAAAAAAAACACACACACACGCGCGCACACACACAGACACATACACACACTAGTAACCTGTTTCTTCTCTTGACCCACAGGAATAATAAACCCCGAGCAGGGCAGTGTGTGTCCTACAGTCAGGTAAAGCGGCTGCTGTTTGTCTTCTTCTTCTCTGTGTTTATGAGTGTTTACTCGTTAATAACGCTGTAAACAGGAGAAACCTGTCACTCCACATGAGTGTAAGACTGTCTTCAATTAATGATCATATGAAGCGTGGATTTATAAGAATTCATTTTCTACCTCACTTTACTAACAACAAGTCGCGTTTAAGTCCTGTTTTGCATGTAAACTCTGTGCACGTACTGAAGTAAAGACTGTAATGACAATACACTACAGTAGTCAACATCTGAAGTGGACCAAAAGTGTGTATGTGTGTACGTGTGTTCAGGGTGCAGAGTTTTATTCTCTGTGTGTGTGTGTTCAGGACGCAGAGTTTTATTCAGTGGATCTGGAGCGGGAGAGTAAAGGCTTCGGCTTCAGTCTGCGAGGAGGGAAAGAGTACAACATGGACCTGTATGTGCTGCGTCTGGCGGAGGATGGCGCCGCGGGCAGAAACGGCAAGATGAGGGTATGACACACACACACACACACACACAGACACATAAGCACACACACTTGTCTTTCTGTGTTAGAGTCAGGACAACCAACCTGATGCCAAATAACTAGTACCAATGAAACCGGACTGTGTTATCGCCTCACGTTGGAAAACTGCAGCCACATGAACACACCAAACAGACAAAAGCTGACAGAAACGAGAGTGTGTGTTCTGGGCCTGCACAAGATGACGTGTGTTTCCGCACCAGCAGGGGACAGTTTGTCTGTTTTCACTTTCCAAAAATGGAAACCAGACCTTCCAACATGCACAGACAAAGTGTAAACACAGCAGCGTTCAGCTCCGTCAGCACTCGTCTCTCTCCACTGAGGATCACTCCTGCAGATGTGTCTGATCATCTCATAATCATATCGTCTGCTGATATTTGGGAAATGCCGTGAATCACAGCCGCCTCTGTGTGTTCCTGCTTGACTTGAATTGATTACTTGCTACGTCACTTCACTACATCACACTTGTGCTCTGATTCGCTGCTGAATAACCAATCAGATCGCTCTCTTCAGCCGACACTGATTCAACACTTGCCAATGAGCTCCGATGTTAACCTGATAAGAAGAAATATGTGGAAACACCAAGCACACTATCGGCTTAGTGTGTTTCCAGCCCATAGAGTCGCTCACAGCATCACACACACACACTGACGCAATCACACACTATCTGTGCATTTGCTGTGTTTGCTCTGTGAGGGTTCGTTTACGTGTGTTTGTGTAGTTTGTTCCCTTAAAACAAACTAAGTAATCTGCCAGGGGGTAAGAAAAATGCACTCATTTAAAACTGAAAACAAGATTATTTTGCTTCACCCATTGGCAGAATATTTTGCTTGTTGAAAATCTCTCTTGATTTTGACTCATTATTTCTGAAAACAACACAATATTATTTTCTGTTGGACTAGAAACAAGACAAACTCTAAGTAAGAAAAACAGTAACAAAAAGCAGTTTAGATTACTATGTGGAAGACTGCTTTTTTAATTTGTGCAGAATTTAAAAAACGAATTTCCTTCAGCTTATACCCTGCTTTATCAGGGGTCTCCACAGTGGAATGAACCACCAATTCTTTTACACAGCGGATGCCCTTCCAGCCGCAGCTTCTGTTTTCATGTTTAAAGGAGATTAGCTCCTTCAACTTTCTGCTATCAACACTAGCCAACCTTTAGTGTCCTGCAACTCACCGAGTTTTTAATTAGCAAATAAATTAAATATTATAAATGTAAACATTAGCTCAGCAGTTCACATTGTAACACCATGTCCCAACAACACGCGACGTGACAAGAATCCAGTGATAAGCAGTTTGTGTGTCGCACCAGACAGAAATATTTAAATACCAGATCCGTTGAGAACCGCACAGAATACTGCACTGCACTCCAACGAAATGCTACGGTCAAGTATGGTAATGCTAATTAATGCATATTAAACCTCTTTAACATTATCTAAACTAAATTCTGAGTTTGTTGGTTTGCGGTCACCATTCTAATGTTCATTCTCAAACAGTTGGCTAGTTATTTTCTATATCTGAGGTGAACTATCTGCTGCTGTCTTCAGTGTGGCAGTAAATGTCAAGTTAAACTAGTCAAACTCACATTGATAGCATTCAACACTGAATAAAGCACTGAGGTGATCATTAGCAGAAAAAGAAACCATTTCTAAAATAGAAATTCCAGGTGTGGCGGATAGGTAGGACAAAAACTTCTTCAAACATGGAAAATATTCCTTTTATGCTGTGGAGTTGGTACACGGTGTAGGCTCGGACTGCAGTATCTAGTTCAACCACTTGGTGTCAATCCTACATACTACATACTTTAAGAACATATTAGTAACTTTAATATTTTCATTAGAAGAGGCCGTCGTGAGCTGACCGTGTGTCTTCAATTCAATTCAATTCATCTTTTTTTCTATAGCGCTTTTACAATGTAGATCGTGTCAAAGCAGCTTCACATAGAAGAGTGCAGTGAATTGAAATAGTGTCAGTCCAGTTTTCAGAGTTTTCACCTTCTTTACAGGTTGGAGATGAAATTCTGGAGATCAACGGAGAAAGCACAAAGAACATGAAGCATTCTCGTGCCATCGAGCTGATCAAAACGGGCGGCCGCTGGGCAAGGCTGGTGCTGAAGCGAGGAGACGGGTCCGTGCCGGAGTACGGTGAGTCCCCGCAGGTCTTCTTCTGTCCTGGTGTCATCCTGGAGAATCTGCTGTTCTCCATGGTCTGCAGAGAGAAATGTTTGCTTGATCTGTCTGTTTTTCTCTTGCGGATCTGTGCTCTCCTCAGCTATGATGGCTCCTCATCTTGCGGCCTGTCTGAGGAACGATAAGCTGGGCGAGCCGTGCTTCTACCTTATGGGTCAAAACCAAGCCACGGTTTGTAAAGCACGCTCTGTGTTCTCCTCCGTCACCCAGTGATGCTCAGGCCCTCAGCAGCTCCCCATCCATGCTCCATCTCCTGCTGTCAGGCATGCATTACTGTCTGTCATGAAGACGCTCAGATGCATGCGTGATGCTGCTGACATACTCCTTTCTGTCTGATCACACGCATGAGCGAAAAAACGTTGCAAAAATCCACGTTTTGCATGAAGAAAACTACCCAGCAATCATTTTTGTTGAAAATAAGTCTAATAGACGTCTAAAAATAGGCGGATTGGCTAAAACAAGGCTAAAGATCTAATATGTGTACAAGAATAGCCCAAAACTAGACTTAGAAGCTGTCTATGTTTAGTTGTCTATTAAACACAAAAGTGCCTGGTGGGTAAGCCTTTTTGGCAGTTTATATTTTGTCGTTGTCTTCATGACATATTTCATCATCAATTTCCAGTGTGAAAAAATTGCACAATTATGGAGGTTATGATGTAAAAATGTAAACAAGTTTAGTTTATTATTTTTGTTGAAATGCAATCCACGTAGAAAGTTTCGTGAGATTCATTCAGATTGTGCTTTCGTAAGCTGGATTGGAGAAGATATTGTTTCCATATATTTCCATGTTGTTGTGTTGTTTCCTTGTCTAACTTTATCAGTTTAGTCCACTGTCCAGCATATAGCCTAGTGTGCTCCAGTTTTGGCTCTATCAGGATCCAGAGATCAGATCTGATGACAGTAGCAGTCATGTCGAGGAGTAAAGCTAGCAGATGCTCTTCTGTTCCTGTGGTTCACAGTGTGGTCATCCGCTGTCCTGCCATTAGCATAGATTCAGGCTTAAACCCTGCAGGAGAGTCTTGCGATCTGAGTTTAAGTATCTGTATGAATTGATTGCCAAAGCCAACACTGAGTGCTCACCATGGGAGATGTGTGTGTCGGCTCTTCGTGATGCTGTAATTATGCTAATAACTGTGACCCGTAAAGCTCACCCTGTCCTGATGGTCTGCCCTGTCTCCTCTGGGTCTAGATAACGCTGCCCATCCACAAGCAGTTCCTGAGCTCTTAGTTCTGCTGATCTGATATCTAATGGTGGAAGAGCACCTCATTACGTCAGTCTGGACATTCTACATTTTACAATTTGTGTTTTCAGAGGAATTTCCCGATCAGGAGCAATACTGTGGTGTGTTCCCCATTCCAGAGCCATATCATCAGGGCAGAGGAGACTACGACCAAACCAACATGTGAACCCTTTCACTTACGAACTGGGTGTTTTCTAAAACCCTAGATCCACTTAACAGTTTAACAGGCATCATAACCACCTCTCTGACCTTTTGTGTATAGACTACTATTAAAACTATAAAAAAAAATCAATTTATCCAAAGAAACTGGTCAAAAAATCTTTCTACATCATAGAGGGTTCAAACGTGATTAATTTGGTGAAATGTCCAAAAGTGGCTAATAAGTGAAGAAGTGCTCTCTGCTGATGCATTTCAGTTCAGTTCTGTCCCATTTCTTCTCTCAGGAGCTCTAGCTTTGCTCAGTCTCACCCTAAATATATGCTAGTTTTGCTTTCTTTTGCATTTTTGGTCACCATATAATTTCAATACTTCCATTTGTGTAATTCAATCATGTAGACCAGCTGAGTCCAGACCTGTCCTGCAAAGTTTATTGTCTGCCCTAATTAAGCACATCTGAGCAAGTGAATTACGGTATCCAAAAGCATCTGCGCAGATGTGCTTTAGCTGAACTGTCAGGAACAGGGTTAGCCCTGGTTTACGTGATTATAGACCACATATATTGAGTTCCCTTGTCCTTTGACTGTTTGTATAGATGTTGTTGTGTGATTTTTTTTGCTTTTATGTTTTACATAAATGGAGTTTTTTTATGTGTCAGTTTTATGTGATGTCTGTTTTTACTGTTCGTTGTCGGGTGCTTTAAATCTAATCTCTTTTTTCATTGATTTCCAGACGGCCCAAATGACAGCTACCCTCCCTCACCCAGGCCACAAAATAATTCGGAAGTGAGGCCCTTGCTGGCCAGTGGCCCGTTTTATCATCCGTCCGAGTCCAGCTACACATCTGAATATCACTCCCCACCCCAGCCCAAGCAGCGCCAGCTACACCACCTAGACCCAGAGAAGGCCCCGGGCCCCGGCCTGTTCCCCAGCGTTCCACACCACCAGCCCTGGAACAACCACCCCAGCTCGTCCCCGTCCCCGGACCGCTTCAAGGTCAAGAAGTCCGAGTCGGAGAGCGGCATCGCCAAGCTCTTCAAGACCCTGAGGAAGGAGGGCGGGTTCGGGAGGAAAACCTCCAACCAGGACCTGCAGAGGCGAGGCCGCAAACCGTCCATGGACCCCCAGAGCAGCTCGGGGTCTCAAGTGCGCAGCGGATCCCTGGACCGCTCTTCCGGCAGGAAGCACAACCCTTCGCCAGAGCGCCGCCGGGCCAAGTCTGTGGACCGCCGCACCAGCCGCTCCTACAAGGAGCGGTCACCGGATCGGGGCCCGCAGGAGCCGCTTGGCCGGACCACCACCCCTCAGAGGTGCGTCCAGGCCCAGAGAGAGCCCCAGACCCCCGGCAGGAACGGCTTCACCTCCATCACCCTGGGCCGCACTCCTGATCGTGGGCTGAAGAACAGGAACGCTCTGCTGAACAGCTCTCCTCAGGCATACCTCAGCGGCACCGCAGACATGCTCCTGCACAGGAAGTCGGACAGCAGCAGTGACGGCAGTTTCCTGGAGGAGGCAGCAACTCCACAGCTGAGAGATTATTATAATGCTCTGAGAGCCGCAAGCGCAGTGGGCCGAGGACAGAACTCTCCGGCGAAGAGACGCCTGTACAAGGAGAACCATGCAGACCTCAGCATCTGACCTGACCAGCGTGGACCGTCCCTCATCCCTCACACCGCTTCCACATCCATGTTCTGTTAAAGGTGTTTTCGTTTCAGAAGGTTGCGTTCTCTTTGTGTCCTCTTGTTTTCTCCCAATTCAGACCGACTGAACCAGAGCACAAGCTGTTAAATTCTAGTTCCTTGTTTGTACATTTTAATAGATATGTGGGAACACCTGAACTCTGAAGCTACTGTTTAATGAAGTAATGTATTTAAGCTGTTTATTTATTTTGACAAATTTGAAATGTGACATTTGAGAAAGCATCTTCGCTCCTAGCCTGTTGTATGATATCTGACTGTGGTCATCTGAAACCTGCACTGGACTGAGGCATGAGCCGCCCACGAGCAAAAAAGCGCAAAAATGACAACAGAAAGATATCCTGTGGCACAATTTTTTCGTTGTTGTTGTTGTAGACTTTATTTTTTACCATAATCTCCTGAAATGAAACTAAAGGCACATGTGCACAGTTGAGAAAACTTTAGCTTAAAGCGAGTTATTACAAAATGTATATTTTCTGAACGAATCAGGTGCTTTTAAAAAGTGGCTTAAAGTGCATTGAAGCTGTATATTTTATCACTACGTGCGAGCTCCAGTTGAGCTTCAGGAACACAGAAACACTGGATATATGTCAAATGAGAGATACTCCTCTGGTTTTAGTCCCTGCATATTCCTTTGTGGCCCTTTTAATTCACAATGGTTTTAATCTGAGGTCTGTCCCTGACGCAGCAGCCACTTTTACCTCCAGAAGTAGAGTACCAAAGGCAGGATAGGACCGATATGTGGATTCTGGCCTGAATGTACAGTTTCTGCACTGAAGCTTCAGGTTTGATCTGAACTTGACTCCAGGCGAGATCTGCCAAACTGAGCCACCCGTGTCCTCCATCCGCAATACGTGTTTGATCGGGAACACAAGAGTTTCGTGATTGACCAGGAGCGGGAGCAGGGAATTCCTCCATCTGAATAGTACTGTATCACATGAACGTATCAGCCACTGTCTTTTGTACAGGTTTTTATTACTGTATGTACTTTAAAGCTGTGTAGGTAAGGAAACTGTTGCCTTTCTCTGTACAAATCCACCTGAAGAAGATGTTTATTCTGGAAGACGTTCGGCACACAGGAGCGTTGGGAGACGGATGGTTTTCCAGGAATATCTGTCGTGATGATCGCCTGCTTTTTCTTTCCTACAGATCTTGTATACTGTCTGTGGTCTCTGCAAAGTTATATGGATTTTAAATGCTTTTTTCTGTCGATAAAAGCTGTACATGTATATGGTCTAATGTTTTCTTTTTACAAAACTATGCATATAAATATATAAATATATATATATAAATATACAAATTCTGCATTGTCCATAGCTTTATTTGACTCATGAAGTTTTAACATTAGTCTAAGTAGAAGTGGACTTACACAGTTTTTTTTTTCTCTTCTTCTTGTTTGGATGGATCACGATGTATATGTAGCTATCAAAAAGAAGTCTGTGAATGCTATTTTTATTATCAAATAAAGTTTTCCATACAAATTCACCAGTGTGTGTTCAGTGTGTGGAATGAATGTGCACTGTACATAAAAAATCAAGTAATACAAATAAACAGGACAGGGCCCTATGATTTGCATAATGCAGAAAACAAAGGAGATTTGTGGTAAAAACACTGTCTTGGAAGTTGGCACATTTTCTATTGACAATTTAACAGTAAAAGGCCTTGACACTAAATTATATATATATATTTGGTCTGAGCTTACCTGTTTATAGCTCTCCTGAGTTATCTTACCTGCTGTTTACATGCACATATTTGAGTTTGGGTCTAAAGAGATATGAGTGAAAGGCTAGCTATACATAATCATAATCTATTTTCACCACACTGACCTACAATAGGATTAACACATCCATTCTGATCCTGCCTAATTCATCCATACATTTCTGTCATATCATTCTTCATAAAGACTTTAATCCAAGGTGACAGTGAGCATTGTCCCACTGAGACTTAGTCTTATTGAGCCTGCTGTAATATTCATAATTATTGTGCTGCTAATTGTACTTCTAGTATTATTGTCTTGAAACTGATTAAAAAGCTCGATCACATTCCTTAATTATTGACTTAATATACCACTTGTGTACATGCATGCACATTGTATTTATTTTAAATCCTAGCACTGATGAAATGTTTGTACTTTACCACAGACCAATTTTCCCCAAAACCCCTAAATTTATCCACTACAGTCCTAACCCTAATGTTTACACCTACACATAACTGTTCTTCAAACTCAGTTGTATGGAAGTGTAAGACACAAAAAACCCATGGTCTATATAGTCTTATCTCCTAGTCGCTGCCTAATAATAATATGATAATCATCATAATTATAATAATAATGATGAAGTGGGGCGACGCGGTGGCGCAGTGGGTAGAACGTTCGCCTCACAGCAAGAAGGTCGCTGGTTCGAGCCTCGGCTGGGTCAGTTGGCATTTCTGTGTGGAGTTTGCATGTTCTCCCCGTGTTCGCGTGGGTTTCCTTCGGGTGCTCCGGTTTCCCCTACAAGTCCAAAGACATGCGGTATAGGTGAATTGGGTAAGCTAAAATTGTCCTTAGTGTATGAGTGTGAATGAGTGTGTATGAATGTTTCCCAGTGATGGGTTGCAGCTGGAAGGGCATCCGCTGCGTAAAACATATGCTGGATAAATTGGCAGTTCATCCCGCTGTGGCGACCCCAGATTAATAAAGGGACTAAGCCGAAAAGAAAATGAATGAATGAATGAATGATGAAGTGACCACCAATCTAGATTAAAACACATTTGTCCTTTGCTGTGCAATATAGAAGTCACATTAATAAGCTCTCATCAGCATTTATTCAGTTTAAAATACTAGGTTAACATTAACCTCACAGCTCAATCAAAACATAAACAGAACGATTTAATTTGCAAAGTGCTTTTTATTGTTACGTTGCCTTGAATACATGCCTCTACAATCACAACAAAGCCAGTATAAGGAGTCCAGCTGTAAGAGAGTTAAGATGTGTTTCCTTCTGCTGCGTTTTAGAAGGAGAAAACAGGAAGGATCTTATGCACCGTTACGCTGGACTCGCTGGATGATGTACTGAAACCAGGACAGGGTCTGTCCTCTCTCAAAACTGTCTTTTGGTTGAACCAATTGGGTTTTGTAAAAATACAAAAAGGAAAACTGACAGACATTTTTTGTTTCTGCAAGTGGTAGCGGTCGCTCGTTTCCCTGGGCTGAGCGCTTCGTGGTCTCTTTGTGGTTTGCCGTCGGAGCCCAGTGCAGGTGGCTGCTTCGAGAGTGTCCGGAAGGAGAGTTTACGCCGGAGACACGGAGCTGGAAGACACGGACGAAGCCTCTGTCTTGGACGCGGTGGTGGAGGCACCCTCTTCCTCCTCGAAGGGGTTCTTGCCGCAGCACAGGGTGGTGATCATGCAGTGGCGGAACTGCTTGTTCATGCAGATGTAGATGCAGGGATTGTAGACCGCAGACGTCTTGGCGAAGAAGGCGGGCAGGGTCATGAAGACGGGCCCGAACTCGCTGCCCTGGTTGGTGAAGATGTACCAGGCCACGCTGGCATAGGGCACCCAGCAGATGAGGAAGGCGATGACCATGATGATGACCATGCGGGTGACCTCGCGCTCGGCCCGCTGCGTGGTCTCGGACTCCTGCTGCTGCGCTGCCGCCTCCTTCACGGTGCACACCAGCCGGCCGTAGCAGAAGAAGATGACCACCAGTGGGATGAAGAAGTGCACGATGAACATATAGATGACAAAGGACTCGTTGTTGATACCGGGGGCGCGGGTGTAGTAGTCGATTCCACAGGAGCACTGCATGCCCTCGGGGATGTAGCGCGACCAGCCCACCAGTGGCGGCACGGCGCAGGCGGAGGCCATGACCCAGGTGAAGGCCACCCCCATGATGGCGTGGTTCTCCCCGAAGCGGAAGTTGCTGACCGGTTTGCAGACCACCATCCAGCGCTCGATGGCCAGCACCACCAGTGACCACAGCCCCATCTCACCGCCCAGGGTGGCGAAGAAGCCCTCCAGGTTGCAGCCCAGGCGGCCGAATACGAAGTAGCCGTGCAACGAGGTGTACATGGTGGTGGTGAAGCCACCGAACACCATGAAGAGATCGGCGATGGCCAGGTTCAGCAGGATGTAGTTGAGGGGTGTGCGCAGCTTCTTGTGCTCAATGGTGACGTACAGCGTGAGGAAGTTGACGGGGAAGCCGGTGATGATGAGGAAGAACATGTAGGCCGCCAGGAGGCCATATGCCCAGGGTGCCACCAGGTAGTACTGCGGGTAGTCATATGGGCTCCGGACCACCCCGGTGGCATTGGACATAGGCACGTAGAATGCCGGTCCCTCTGTACCGTTCATGGCTGTGGTTGGATGTGGCGCTCAGCCCCTTCTGCGGTAATCTCTGGATGTCTGTGCAGGACTGTGGAAAAACGAGGCAGGACCGTGCTACAACTGGATGGGGCGATCGGACACCCCGCTTTATAGAGACTCAATGGGGATTAGCTGATGTTTCCAGGCTGTCAGCAGCAGTCTATTTAGGCCAGAGATAATAAAATAATCCCAGCCATCATTGCACTGCATATCTGGCAACTTATCAAGTTATTAAGGTTGTACCTGAGCAGCAGGTAGAAAATAAGAAGCATGAAACTTTCTCTGGCACACAACAGCACACTTCTACAATGAAGTTCTACAGCACACACAAAGAGGCCTGTCTGTGAATTAGACAACAGCAAATTGAGCATTCATTCCACAAAATCACATTCATGTTTGGTTGACATGATATAAAGCAGAAGGTTTTCAGAAGGAAATGCAGAGTATCTGTATGGCAAGATGTGTTTTGATAACCTAAGGCATATAATTTAAGACAACATTGAAAAAAGGAGGATCTTGTGCTTAGTTAACACTATTTCAAGTTAATAATATAATCCATCAGATGGCAAAAAAAGAAGCTCATCTTGAAATGTGTTTGCAGTGTATCCAAAAACAGATTACTTGCTGAGATTCTAGCAATCATATTTTATTTTATACAAAGTGTTCAGTGCATGGTAAAAGTCTACAAACTTTCGCTTATGTGGGACCTTCCTCAGTGTTCAGCACACATTCTTGAAAAGTAATCCTTTGTGGGGCACACTGCAATTGCTTTTCACGTATTTTTGTCTTCTGATGGATTATATAATTAAGGACAACCATAGAAAATGACTAACATATGGTCACATTATAAACCTGCCACAGTAGAATTTGCATTTGTCAGACATAATTGATTCTGTTATTGTTTAGATTTTTTTGTGAAACTGCTTAAGGACTTAAATCATAGCTCTATACCAGAAGGATCTATACCAGTGCTCGACACATTCAAGATGATCATTTTAACCCGGTTGTGTGTTCTCTTGGGGATGTTAGTCCAGTTTATTACCCCCTGAGCTAAAGGAACCAGATTTCTGAAAAAACATCATTAACCAGCCATATATGACACACCGTATCTGATTAAGCCATCAATTCAGTAATTAGAAATCCTGCCTTATTTTAAAACCAATGCATTAAGCCAGGAGTTTTGCATGTTCTAGATTGTGTGGAGTCAGGTGGACTACGGCTACCCTTGGCCCTATGAAAGTCCTGGATGCTCAAGGCTCAGCATATTTCACACAGGTGGGTTTTATGAAGAGGATTTGCGGATTACAGGAGAGTTACTCTACAACGAGAAGCCTTAAGCACATTAGCAGCTTGCTAGTCAGACTACAATCCACACTACATGGGAAGATGGAAAGGGGAAATGTTCCTAATTGCTCAGTATAATCTCTGTATTGGCATTCAATCTAAAGTATAATATATGAACAGAAGTAATTTTGTCAGTCATTTTAATGTGGCAGCCTTTTGGGAGTTTACATTTGACATGCTGCAAACATCTTATGTTTTACAGTAAACCACTTCCAGACAAAAAGAGCAAAGTTGGCACAGCACAGCTACACACAGCTTTACACATACTGGGGTCAGGATAGGACAAAATGTTCATGCACTACAGTTCAATCTGTTAGGATCTGCCAAGAATATGTCCTGCTTTTAGCTAGTCAATTAATCATTGTTAGGTGTGATATGTTGTGAATAATGGTAAAGATCTAGATTACAGCTCACAAAAATTACATTGCGAGTAAACTAATTTACAGCATACTTTTCTGAGTTAATAGTGTACCTACAGTGTATGAACTCAGAATGACTCAATAAGGAAACAATATGGTTTGGGGAAATAAGCAGGTAACGATCACCCCTTTAATTCACAGTCTGCATGATTTCATGTAAAATATACCATGACAGAACACAGCACTTATTTAATTGGGTTTTATATTAAAAATCTAGAGGATATTTGGCCAATAAACACCAAGGCAACTAGGGAAAGTGTTGTTGAATCCCTGAATCTGGCAAGAGTGGCTTTCAGATCGTCGGTGCTCCTCTTGCTGCATCTGTCTGCTGCTTCCAACATGATTAACCTGCAGATCCTGTAGAAAACCTTTAGTATAAATGAAGTCGTCCAAGTCTTTCCAGCCCTGCAGGTGTCCGAGTGCCAGCATCTCAGTGCTGTTGTTCCCCAGGGCTCAGTCCTAGGACCACTTTTCTTCTTGTTCTACAAGGCATCACTATGATCTGTCATTTAAAGACATTCAGAAGCTTTTCCTATCACTGACACTGAAGACACTCAACTCTAATCTGGCAGACATTTCTAATGAAGCACTGCCACCTTGCATGTGCACAACTTTAACTTCTACTTTATGACATTACTACTTACTACTGTAAGCATGTATTGGGAGGACAGGTGGCTTGCACAGTGCTTACAACAAAAGAGATTAGGTGAAAAACATGCTACGCACTTATATTTATATTTAGCTTTTAGTGTGTATAGGGTTAGTGTGAATTTAGTTCACACCGTGAGCAGCGGGCTGCCAGGGAGTAGATGGGGGTTCAGTGACTGCTGGTTATTTACTCCCATAACATATACAAGTTATACGAGACTCGAACCTGCAACCTTTATATCACAAGTCCAACTCTCTTACTATGAGGCCATGGCTGCCACATATACACCTACATGTACTGTACATGCTGACACAGAGACGTTTGTTTTGTTTTTTACATAGATTAACATGAAGTAAAAAAAGGAAATTCTTGTCAAAACAAAAGATATTTACCCTGCTCTACATGCAGCATGATCCTCAAATGACACTTCAATCTAATCAAAGCATGACATGCAATCTAATCTAATCTAATCTAATCCAATCTAATCATGACATGCAAATATATTTTGCACATATTGATACCTTTGTTTGTGTTGGTGATCATTTGCCAATATGATTTTTATATTGTGGATTATTGGTTTATTTCAAATTGCAATGAGCCTGGCCTAAGCCATGAAGAACAATAGAACAATAATGTACAATAGAACACAGAAAAAAGGGCTGCAGAAACAGTGCCCTCCAGTGGCTACAGAGAAGAAGAACACACACACACACACACACACACACACACACACACACACACACACACACACACACACACACACACACACACATTGTGTGTAATGATTTGTCATTATTAATTCTTAATGCTACATACATTCATGGATTTAATTCCATTTTGGAAAATAATCTTTGATTGAGTTAAGAGAGCATTAAACAGTATGAGGAGACTAAAATCTGATAGTTGTGATTTGGACACATCTGCGTTTTAAAAGCAGTTTTAGACCATAAGTTTCACTGCACTAATCATAGTTCACCATAATAATCATATCATAATAATTATAATCTTATGGCAGATTGCTTCAACTTTGCCAAGTCACAAAATTGTGTCTTATATCACGACATCCAAATGGTTTTCAGATAAAATCATTGGTTGTAACGTGTCACAAACAGACAAAGTCTGAAGGATCCAATTGCAAGTATTTATTTACAATAATAGTGAGCAGGACAGGGTGCAGACCAACACCGGACATAAGAATGTCGTTGGCACAGCACAAGGAGTCCACGTGAGACAGACAACGTTCCTGGGAACAACAGAGACACAAATACACGCAAAACGAACTGACACAGAAGAGCTGAATCCAGCTCTTTAAAATGGACCACGGTGATTAAGTACAGCTGTGGCAGCAAATAAGCACAGCTGACGTAATCACACGTGATCCACACACACACACGTAACAGAACGTGGAACTGCAAAACAATCCCACGTGAAAATAACAGACAACAGACAGGGCGCATGCACCTGTAACCGTGACAGTACCCCCTCTCCTAGGAGCTTACCTGGCGATTGTAATCATCAATAAGAGATTGATCCAATATATCCTTCGCAGAAACCCAACTTCTCTCCTCTGGACCGTAACCCTCCCAGTCCAACAAGTACTGAAATCGTCGTCCCCTCCGTCTTGAGTCCAGTATGAGCTTAACCGAATAAACAGTTTCTTAGATGAAAGCCACACCTTTTGACCGACAACGTAAACGGGAGGGTTAGACCGGTGGCGATCAGCTTTAGCCTTGCTGCGTGCACCCACTTGGAGAAGGGTCTGTCTGGCCCTGGTCCAAGTGCGTCCACACCTCTGGACAAAGCCGTGGGCGGAGGGAACCGCGACTTCGGATTCCAGACTGGGAAAAACAGGTGGCTGGTACCCTAAACTACATTCAAACGGAGACAGGCCCGTGGCTGACACTGGTAATGAGTTATGTGCGTACTCAACCCATGAAAGCTGCTGACTCCAAGAGGCAGGATTCTGAGAGACCAAACATTGTAACATACGTTCAAGATCTTGGTTGGCTCTCTCCGTTTGTCCGAGGATGAAACCCAGAAGAAAGACTAACAGTGGCTCCCAAAAGACGACAAAACTCTCTCCCGAAAGCTGCTGTACCTGTGTGGTAAGTGCAGTTATCTGTGTGAGCAGAGTCTGTACCGCTTGATTGGTAGCCGTTGTTATCTCCTCCTGGTGATCGAGTCGGGCATGGTGGTGAATTAAAATTTCAGTCCACTGCGTTGTGCTTGCTGGATCCATGATCGGTCAGTTCGTTCTGTAATGTGTCATAAACAGACAAAGTCTGAAGGATCCAAATGCAAGTATTTATTTACAATAATAGTGAGCAGGACAGGGTGCAGACCAACACCGGACATAAGAATGTCGTTGGCACAGCACAAGGAGTCCACGTGAGACAGACAACGTTCCTTGGAACAACAGAGACACATAAACACGCAAAACAAACTGACACAGAAGAGCTGAATCCAGCTCTTTAAAATGGACCACGGTGATTAAGTACAGCTGTGGCAGCAAATAAGCACAGCTGACGTAATCACACGTGATCCACACACACACACACGTAACAGAACGCGTGGAACTGCAAAACAAAGTCATGTGCATGGACATGGACAGAGAACAGCTGATGGATGCAGAATCCTCATGGAGAAAAGAAAACAATGGAGCTGTTTGTCACAAATTAACCCTAATTACAAGAAGTCTGTTGTTAATTACTGAACTCACCTGCACTTTTCCTTCATTTTGATGCCTCATAAATTCCTGGTTACTTCAGAAGACCAAACCCAAAAGACCAACACTCCAGCACGCATTCCAACACGAGTCCACAAGTGTATATCAAACACACACACACACACACCTGGCTAAGTGTATGTGTCCAAACACACACACACACACACACACACACACACACACACACACACACACCTGGCTCAGTGTTTATGTCAAACACACACACACAAACACCTGGCTCACTGTATATGCCCAAACACACACACACCTGGCTCAGTGTATATGTCCAAACACACACGCACACACACACGCACACACACACCTGGCTCAGTGTATATGTCCAAACACACACGCACACACACACGCACACACACACCTGGCTCAGTGTATATGTTCAAATCCGAGTCAACCTAAGCCTTAGAATCTCCTTCAGATGCATGTCTTACCTGTCCAACTCCAGTAGTCCACATGATAACTCCTCCCAGACCTGATTCCAAATCAGCAGTGCACAGCTGATTAAACTCCTGTCTCTGACCACAGTCCAGTGACCAACAGACTGAGCGCTCTACAGCAAGGAATCTAAGCGCAGAACAAGCTCCACATTTCTGCTCCAATGAAGGCGATTTGCTCATGGTGGCCATGTGTGCCGTTCCCCTTTCCAGCTGATCTGACCCTGGTACAACCAGGAAAGCCTTTCTCTATACAGCCGGAGTCAGTTCACTTGACAAGTTCTCTACTGCAAGGAATTCAATATCAGTTTCCCTTTCATGCAGATTTAACACCAATGTGAATGCTGGGAGTGCTGGTTCAGAGTCAGCTCCTCTGCACACGACATGAGCTGGCTTTACTCAGCTGAAACTTTCAACTCGACCTCATTTAAAACCATTCTGCAAATACTCGGATCGAACACGCTGTTTAAATGAGACATGCAGAAACAACACTCTTTTACTCTTCATTTGTCCTGTTGTGAACAGACTCGGATGGGTATCTGAATGCTGTATCCAGTGTACTGTGTATATAGAGCAGTGTTTCTCAACCACGTTCCTAGAGGACCACGAGCTCTGCGCATTTCCCGTGTCTCCTTAACCAAACACACCTGTTTCAGATCATCAGCTCATTAGAAGACTGAGAAGAACCTTTAATGGGCGTGTCAGACAAATGAGACATCCAAAACATGCAGTGTTGGTGGTCCTCCAGGAACGTGGTTGAGAAATGTAGAGTAATCTATAATGGTCTCTGCTTGGCATTTCTGTTCTGTATAGAGATTTAACTTTAAACTGCAACTATAAGAAGCACTGGCAGTCTAAATTAACCGAGGCATTACAATTGTGAATCTACAGCCTGAACAAAGGTGAAAAACGAACACCGAACATCAAACTAGCTCTGCTGTGTTGACTTCAGGTTGACAGAAGCACACTGACATGAAATACTGAAACCATTTTTAATAATATAAATAACAAAATTCAATGCAAAATATTTCGCGCACTTTCCTCGTGTTCAGTGAATGAACTCTGTTGTTCTTCGCTGTATTTTACTGCGTTTGTAAATTGTAATAATTAGATCGCGATTGTCGGCGTGTGATTGGCTGAGTGCTGATGACGCACTCTACAGGCTGAAAATGAAAGCATTTCCCAGCGCACACACTTTACATCATCAGATTGATTTCCACACACACACTCCCGAACACGCGCACACACACACACACACACAGCAGAACAGCAGAAGATAAAAGAGAGGAAGATCTCCAGCTCCTGCCCGCGACACAGAGGAAAACAGCATCAAGGCAAGAGCAAAACCCTGATAAAGATTGCGGATTACTGCAGAGAGAAGCAGACAGTACAATGTCGAGGATGCATGAGAATATATACAGAGGAAGATTACTGAAATAGTGTGTGTTATGTAATACCTATCATTGATTAAGAAATTATTCTTATTATTGTATTAGTTTAATTGTGAGCTGCAGCTGATTGACATATCACAGACAGCGGTAGAATGAGTTAATTCACTTTTCGGGTGGTGTACAGAGCATATTGCGCAGTTAAAGGTGCTTTAAATGGTGTGTGTGCGTGCATATGTGTGTGTGTGTGGGAGAGAGGATCTGCTTCCCATGTGAGTGAACATGCTAATGTAGAAATTGCGTTTGTTTCTCTGAATATCTTTAGTTATTATTAGTAGTGTTTGTGTGTTTTCTTCTTTACTTTTCAATGGTTTTGAGATGGGGTTAGGGTTCGTAGTTATGCATTAAGATGTCGAAAACCGTGTAAATATAAACCCTTATAAAATACTCATGGTTTTATTATAGTTCAGTTGAAATCAGAATGTTTTTGTGACATTAATTTTCATGATTTACCACAGTTTGAATACAAATATGATGTTTAGGGTTAACAAAACTTTATTTGTAGTAAAACCGTGGTTTATTTTCAGAAGGGTTTTGATCAACTGTGTAGTGCACTATGCCAATAGACTTCTCTCTCTGTGTGTGTGTGTGTGTGTGTGTGTGTGTGTGTGTGTGTGTGTGTGTGTGTGGGTGTGTGTGTGTGTGTGTGTGTGTGTGTGTGTGTGGGTGTGTGGGAGAGAGAGAGAGAGAGAGAGAGAGAAAGAATATGCACTATGATGTAGTGGGATGTATGTTTTGTCAGACTGCACATATTCATGTATTCAGGTGTGTTTGTGTGCAGATGGTGTGTGTGTGTATGTGTGTGTGTGTGTGTATGGCTGTATTGTGTGTTCATGCCTGTGCAGCTCAGTGATGGAGTGGGTGGTGTGTGAGAGATGGTTCAGCTTGTGCAGGAGCAGAATGTGAGTGTGTGTGTGTGTGAGGCAGAGATGCTGTGAAAGCGGCACACAGAGCGGAGTGTTAAATGAGCTGATGTTCTCCTCCTCCTCCTCCTCCTCCTCCTCCTCATATCCTCAGTTTTCCATCTCCATCATCTAGAGGAGAAGCTCTTTGTGTCTGCTGTTGTCATTATGTCCATCTGCTTGACATATTTCACAGATGACGGCAGATATTTCTAGATAGGCTATGGATCAAACGTTAGAAGTCTTACATAACTTTTCAGTTTGGTGCCTTCAGCGTCAGGTGTGAAATGTGTTTTCTTTTAGTCAGGCATGTGACAGTGTGCAGACCCCATCAATATTCAATCAGCTCTCTGGTACATTAATAATTATCAGGACCCTTGCACAGGGTACCCAAAGAAGATCCGTCAGCCGTTTAGTTTGTTGTGTGTAAACCCTTCTGGAATGAGCAAGTATAACACTGGTAAACGTGTGTCTCTAAACGGGGCGTATTCCAGTCAGAAGTGAGGGCTGTACGTGTGATGAAGCTGCGTCTGATGATGTGGACAAACACATGGCGATGTCATTTCCTCTTTATCATCACTCAAGGTTACCATGACAACACTGCACCATCACCCTGTTAGTGGCTCCTCTGACAGAAATGTCATATTTATAGATATTAAAGTACCTGTCTGTGCTGGAGCCTGCAGAGAGTGACTTTCAGCTGTCATAGGAACATCCAACTGCTGAAATACAGAACATAGAAGTAAACAAATACATATACACTGAGCCAGGTGTGTGTGTGTGTGTGGATGTGTGTGTGTGTGTGTGTGTTTGGACAT
>CAIGQV010019087.1:7949400-7977985 GCA_903798115.1 Danio jaintianensis
GTGTGTGTGTGTGTGTGTGTGTGTGTGTGTGTGTGTGTGTGTGTGTGTTTGGGCATATACACTGACTGAGTCTCTGTTGGCTGAAGATGATCAGGTGATCCCCGCAGCACCCTGGCCCTAACAGGAGCAGTGTGTCTTTAAGAGCAGTGTTTGATTCTGTGAGTGAGAACATTAGTTATCACAGCTGAACTCCTCCTTTGATCCTGTGATGTCTTGATGGAGGATGCAGATGAATGTAAACATCTGAAATCTGAACAGAGGCTCGTCTCTCATATGATCTGGATAAACCTATTATGATCAGCTACAAATGCTGCCTTGGCAAAGTGTACAAGACCAGACAAAACTGCAACATAGACGTCCCTGTTTTGGATCAAAGCCAACGAGACTCCGTCACCCCGCTTCATGATCCACTGTGGTTCTCACACACATTTCAGCTCTCCCGTCTCTCCTAATGAGCGGACGAGTGGATCATGCGCTGTGTTGTTAAAACCACTGATATATACAACCCTCAGTGTGACGAGTCTCTGAGGCCTGTACATAAACTGCTCAATCCCTAGGCTGAAGACCAGCTCTGAAGTGCCAGATACGATCAGAAGACTCAAAAGCAGCATCCGCACCATTATAACAAAGCAGAAGAGCACAGCAATGCAGCATCTTTTTTCCTTAGTCAACATACGCAACCAAGACATTTGCTTTCATGGGTTCAGTCAGTGCTCCATCAGTAGATGTTGCCATGGGAACACTGTAGCATAGCAGCAGCCACTGGGAACTGTACATTGAAGAGCAACAGTGTTCTCACACACGCACAACCACACACACACACACACACACACACGCACACTCACACACACACAGGTCTGGGGTGCAGGACACCAGCAGACGCTTACTGGAAAGCACACACAGAGACAGGTTTTTGTAGGGCTGTTCATTCATTAGTGTCACTGTGCTCTTGGTTTACAGGCAGTTTCAGGGATTGTTTCACATTTTCATTGTGCTGTAGATTCATTCCATTTGAACTAATAAAAGGCCAAGTTTATCCAAACGGGACCCAATTAGAGCATTGTGTTTGTCCGTATGCTGATTATGTTGCCCACCAGCAGCTCACTGCTATTGCTTTTTTAATAGTAATGAAGTGAAGTTTCATAAACTAATTTCGAGAGGAGTACGTGATATTATTGAGCACGACTGGCTGCTCATCTGTAATCAGTATTAAACCGAATATCTCTACTGCTCTATCTTCATTTTGGAAGACCACAAGCTAGAAGCGACTATTATAACCAACAACAAACAACGCCGAAAAAGATGGACAACAACAACAGCAACAACAACAACAATGGAAAGAACACCAGCGAGAGCTCCGCTCTCCCCGACACGCCAGCAGCGGCACTACGCCATGCAGCCCCGACAAGAAGGGAAATAGAAGCCGAGGTCCCAGTGAGAGGCCGCAGGCCCACCGATACAACTCAACGCCGCCAGAATTCACCCTCATCAACAACATCTAGCCGCCACCTACCTTCACCCACTTCCTCCTATGCCTCCGCTAGATTGTCATCTCTAGTCTCCAACAAAATCATCATTCCTGAACTCCGAAAAAACCTCTCAGACGGCAGAATTCCCATACCCTCACACTGCAACAAAGCCGAACTCCTGAAGCTGTACTCCACCATTACTCCCCAGACTCCGCCCACCATGGACACCGCAAGATCCACCCGCTCACGTCACGCCCCCTACCATCAACCCTCTAACTCTCCAACTGAACTTTCTCAACCTGGACAATCCAAAAAGCTACCAAGGAAAGCACAGCACCCAGCCAGAAATCATCCAGACTACGCATTCAAGAAAACAGGAACACCTTAGCTTCAACATCACTGCAAAATACAGAGACTCTTCCGGACAACAACCCTTCCACACTTTACACTGGCCAACCCTTTACCACCCCTCTCACTTGGCCCCCACCTCCTCACTCTAGCTCTACTCCCAGCCCCCTATATACACCACTTCTATCAGTCATACCCATATCCAGCTCCCCATTCCCGTTAACCCCCCTTATACATCAACACATATCTTCAGCCTACCACCAGCTCCAACCCTAATGCTTATCCTCTCCCCACCCCTTTTCCCCCCTCTAGCATCCCCTGTTATATCCCCCTTCCTCCCTTCACCAAGCACTCACTCACACGTCCAGCACTGATCCAGCCCAATATTCCACTTTCCCTACACAAATTTCTTCAGCACGCCCCCCGTACACCCTGTCCACTGCCACAGCCCTCCCCGTGCCACACAACGCTCCAGCCCTGGAACCACCCTCAGTCTGAAATACCGCAAAAAACCTCATCTTATCAGAGATTTCGGCAATTGGCACCAGAAGCGGATCCTCATCCAAAACCCATCCCTCCATATTCAGAGATGATAATTCCATAAATCACCCAATGCATAACCTACACCATGCATCTATTTCCCTCATTTTACAAGCCGTAGCCCTTAGAACCCTACAGTCATACCTCTCAGTATGGAATTCATTCTAACATTTCCACACCCTGTACAACACACCTTTTCCCAATTTTCCCTGCTCACCATTATATCCTTTATCACCCATCTACACTCTTCCAAAAACATCCAAGCCAGCTCTATTAAAAGCTACCTAAGTGGGATTAATTTCTTTCACAAATTAATTCATGGCTCCCCATCAGACTCCATTTCCAACTCCCAAACTTGCCTCCTTATTAAATGTATCCAGAAAGCCCATCCCTCCTCCCCAGATTCCAGGCTACCCATCACACAAAACATCCTCTCCAAATGCATCGCCACTCTCCGCAAAGGCTATACATCCACAAATACAGACCGTACCCTCGATGCCATGTTTAATCTTTCTTTTTTCGGATTCCTTAGATGCTCCGAAATCACTATAGTATCCAAATTCAACCCAAGCATTCACCCCACCATCTTAGATCTTACTTTGTTGGATGAGGAAACACTTTCCTTCCTCATAAAACAAAGTAAAACAGACCAATCACGGAAAGGACATTTCATATACATAGTTGATCTTCCCTCACCCACATGCCCCTTCCAAACACTTATGGCCTTTTTACTCTTTTGGAAATTTCAAAGCCCCAGCCCCCTCTCCCCCTTATTCGTAGACGACACAAACCGCCCAGTAACACAATTCTGGTATCAGAAACACCTTAAAGTAGTTCTCCGCCTCTCAGGCCTCCCCCCAGACTCATACTCCAGTCACTCTTTTAGAATAGGAGCAGCTACCACAGCAGCACAAAAAGGGCTTTCACAACAACAGATCCAGTCTCTGGGCAGGTGGTCATCCGATGCCTTCAAGACAGATATACGTCTTGGCCAAAGGCACCTAAAAGAAGCCCAGATGACCCTCGCCAGTCATCAACCACCAACTACTCAAGGGCGAGGGCATGACCCAGCTGCCTTCTCTTCTTCTTTTTCTTCCTTCTAGCTTGAGTAATACTCAGCTTTCTCCCCTTGCCACGCTTCAAACTGGAGTTTTTTCCAAGCCCCCTTGTCACCCCGCCCTCCATGCCCAGTTCCGCAGGAGTTTTCACTGCCCCCTCCCCTTTCCCGACTCCCACCGGACCCTGCCCCCCTAAGGCTCTGACTCCCGCAGGAGTTTTACCCCGAGCTTCGATTCCCGCAGGAGTCATCTCATATATACACATATACATATACACATATATATATATATATATATATATATATATATATATATATATATATACACACACTCATATAAACATATATATTTGTATATAACGCTGTCACTCCCCAGCTCTATCTCTGTCAGGAGTGTTCCTCGAGCATTTTTGACTCTCAACGAGTCACCCCCCCCCCCCCTTTACTTCTTCCTTTCCTAAAACCATTATATCGAGCAGCCGGATATAATAAAACTTTCTAGCTTTTGGGGGGAGATTCTTCGAAATACGCGGCTGCTGTCCCGAGTTAATAGCAGTTCGGGGAGCTCTCGAGACCTACCTGATCTCGGACCCCCTTATATGCTTATTGACTGGGCGGGAGCCTTGGGCTCAATTATCTCCGAGCTCAGGGTTCTCTCCCGGGACAGCATGCCAAACCTGCTATTAACGCCAAGCATATCTAAGTGGGAACTCTTGAAAGTGAATAAATAAAAATTGTTTGGTTAAGTTGGACAGGATGCTGTAATTCTTAAGACATCTGCTGCGGATGACGGATAAATATCCTGAACAGGTCAGAAACGCGGATGCCTGAATACAGCAGCCATGCCGGACAGCAGAGATGCGCTTAAATGCACATATTTTAGATGCATCATTAGAAGAACTCAAAGACAGCAATGTTGGTAAATTCAGCTGGATTAAGATGGAGAAAAGCCCCAAACTTCAGCTTTAAGAAGGATCTGTTAATTTGCACTGGACTTGACCTTTTCTTTCTTCTCTTTTCTTTCTGTCTTTAGTCTTTCACCTGGACTTCTGGAGGTTTTTCATAGAGATGTGCCAACATTGATTTTTAATGGCAGATTTCTTACAAGCCAATTGGTGGATTCTTTCCAGTTTATTTCTTAAATAATAAGTAAGTAAATAAATAAAGGAGTAACTGAACAGTGTTTTTTTTTTTTACTTTACCACTGAACTATCACTGTAATCCAGATTCAAATAAAGCAATATTTCTTTGTTAATAAGATTTTAAAGCAATAACAGTGCAGATTCACTCTCTGCCTGTAGGTGGCGCTTATTGAGCAGCAGAAACAACAGCATTTCATTGGTTTATGCTGTAAACAAAGCAGTCGTCTCCTGCTTTTTTATTTGCATCTAAATAGAAAGTACCTTCAAAACTTTTCTGAAGACAGTAGGTTCTGTTCATAGATTCATTCATAAACTCCCCAGAATATTTCCTTCAGTGTTTCACCCATCAGGAACAGCGAGTTCTGTCACAGGCACAGATTCATGTTTCTGCCCATGAGTTTTTCTTCAACCAGTAATCCACATGCAAGGTAAAATCAACAGATGCACAAGCATATTGAACCAAGCACAGGTGTTGAGACTAGCTTCCGACAGAGAATTTCACTCATGAAATTAAGAAATATCCAACTCATATTTCATGTCTTTGAAATGTAAGACACTTTATTAAAAAACTGTGATGAAAAAAGCACAAAAGTCTAATTCAGGCAATCTGTTTCTTTTTAAATGAATTTTGAAAGTGTAACGGAGTGGCAGGAGTGTGAACTTACATCAGTATTTGTTAAATTTGGTACAGATGTTTCCCTGATGTTTGCCCTCTTCGTTGCTGCTGCTGCTCCTCTTTATTCTCAAAGGAACAATCAATCAGTAAAGTTGAATAAATGAAAAAATATATTAATAAATAAAGCTGGACGCAGTGGCAGTCCCAGAAGCATTGGCTGACCAGTGGAGCTTCTGGAGGTTTATCCTAAATAGTTTGTACATTTTATCATTGATTAAGTATAACGATTACTAGTGAACATGTCAGTTTTTTCAGGATCTCGGCCAGCACATCCTCATCATACTCCCATTCATCTAACAGTCAATCTGATTAGTTTAAGTGATCTAACCTAACTGTGAATTTAGCATTCATAGTCATAATGATCGACTCTCCATTACTGTGCTTCTGTTGTGATGGCTGCTTGTCTGTTTAAGTGCCGGCGACGCAATGTTGCTCTATTGCTATAAGAAAACACATAAAAGCAAAAATGGACTAAATAAGGTCAAATATTGTATTCTGCTTATTGAATACAGTATCGCTAACCTCAAACGTTCTCTTGCTTAATTCCCAAATTACTTTATTAAGGCTGTTTGTATAAGTAATAAAAACAAGTTAAATCATGTTTAGATCTTGCAACACAGGAGCGGCGGCTGCTGGAGGTCAGAGACGTGAATTTATTCAGCAACATGATTTTAATTCATTTTTCATTCATAGAACTTTATTTTTTAACATAAAAAACACAGAGATCAGGACCTCAATGACCTCATAGCTGCCTTCTGCTTCTTTTGATTAATAAAAATGAAATAATCATGATTACGAGTGTAACCATTATTGAGCCGTGAAGCTGGGCAGTGTGCATTTTTTTTGCCAGAGGACACGAAAGAGAACGCACGATTCAATGTCATTCAAGCCGGACGATGGTTTCAGACCAGCACGGCAGGGAACAGGACTGGCAGACAGTTCAAAATCACAGCTAGCATGAAGAGAGTGCTAATAAATGAATACATGTATGATAGATTGTAGTGTAGGTTGCCTTAGGCACCTAAAACCTAAAGGTTATGGGGGAATGTGTCATAGCACCCGGTTCATTGCACTCTGCTCTATATGGACTGCATAGCCACTGACACTCACAGTACCCGTGTTGAACCCTGACCACCAATGAAGGATTGTTTTCCTTTAAACGTTCTTTGGAATTTCATCCTAAGGTAAAATGGCCTGTTTATGCTGTCCACTAAAGCTGATCCCACACCAAAGTGGCCATCATCTCTGCCTGGTGTTCATTACCGGCCCCTCAGGACAACTCTTGTTACTGAGAATAAGATCATTTATTATTATTTTTCAGTGTTATTTGTATGCTTATTATTTTTTTTAAGTGGCGTACTCAATCCACCACTGCATGCAATTTCCAGAGAGAATGTTTCAGCTGGAGGGGTTGTGTTGCTCTGCTGTTCTGATCACAGTGTGCCTCAATAATAGAAAATTAAAATGATCATCAAAAGGAAAATCCCATCGCAACGGCCATTAAGTGGCTGTCAGTAAACATGTCAAACCAACAATCAAAGACCACAACTTTTAGCCTGGGATTGTCACATTTGTGTGTCACAAAAACGGCAGATCCATCTCCAGCCTGACTGGTTCCCAATCACCCAACAGCAGATCACCAGCACCTGTCACCTCCTCATTAATGCCACTGTTTTCATCAAGGTAGTTTGAGCAGTCAATTCTTTGTATCTTAACACATGAGCCATAGCCAGAGCCTGCTGCTGCGTCAAGAAAATGCCACGTCTTTGTTCCTCATAGTGAAAGTTATACTTCAGTTCTGTGCAGCGATGCTACTATTTTTCTTTGTAACAAATAATCATCTTACACTGTCAAAAGGGCGGTGGACATGTGTGCTGGGGTCTGATGGATCCAAATTTCAGCTTGTTTCTGACCCAAATTTCAGCTTGAGTCTTAAAGTCTAAAGGGAGGATCCAAATGCAAAAGCAAACGTCTGTCAAGCTTTGGGGAACAGCAGTGACTGGCAGATGTGTGCCACTTACTGAAGCATAGATAGGTGGAGTACAGAAACATTTACTGTCATCAGTATGCCATCTGTCATGGAAAGAAGTTGTTCATGATGCAAAACAGATATTTACATTTTCTAAATCAACTGTAGGCGGTAGATCCTTTTTATATCTGGTGCCTAAAGTCTGGAACAGCCTTCCCATTTCAGGACATATCAGAAATCCATATCCTTTAAAAGATTGTTAGGCTGCATTACACATTTACCAGAAAGACACTGTAATTTGAATAGCATCTATGCACATGTTGGTCTGCCTGTCTCTCCTTATTCTGAAGTTCACATAATCTTGGATCCAACCTGTATCCAAAGCAGAGAGTTCAGTTAAACTGAACTGAACCAGTTTTAATTGAACTAGAACTACACCAGCATTATACCATTGCACGGCTGCTTATGCTAAATATGATATGCTAAATATATCCTGTTAACTGAAAAATTGTAATGGATTTTTATAATTTTCCCTTTGACACAATCTACATTGTATAAAGCTCTAAAGAAACAAAGATAATTAAAAAGTCCTGTCTTGACTTGACACACTAGTTCCCACAAACACCAGACAGAGATCAGGTGAAGTGTGGCGGTGTAAGGGCTGTGCATGTGTTCACACTCGCTCACTGGTAAATCTGTTGCTGTATATGCTTCATGCTCTTGGATGTGCACAAGGTTTCCACGGAGATTTGTCACTGCAGAGAAGCTCCATGGCGACCAGAGCACGAGCACCGCTCACCGAAAGAGACAAAGCCAGAATCCTGCTGTTAGTTTGAATGATTAATGTGCTCACGGTCAGAGAGAGGAGGACCAATGCACAGCCACAGACACTGTGAAGACTGAAATCCATCAAACTCTTCCAATGATGCTAAAGTAACATTCTCTTGTATAGAGTGCTTGTGTGCAAGGTAAGGTCACTAGAGTCTCTTCTTAATTATACGTCTGTTGTTGGCCATATGCTAATCTCCGGCCTACAGAGCATGCAGCAAACAGGAGATGTTGTTGTGCTTTTGTGAGGACGTACCTGCTAAATGTCTATTTCATTCTTGTGCAGTTCACTGTTTGGAGCGTTTGGTTTTATGGCTGACAGACATTCATGTGAAGCGCCATATTCCCCAGATTAACTTCTTTACTGGCGCATACAGCTCGACTCTCAGATTCGCCATATCTGTGTAGTTTCAGCTTAATGTGAACTGAGCTCTTCAGAAACAGGAGCCTTCAGGAACAGATAAAGTGAGCCCAGCGCGTATCGTTTTGTCATTAATACACGGTGACGTGTCTCCATCGCTGAGGCTTAATTATCAACTCAAACGCAGCGGCAGTAATTACAGCTGTATTATGAAGCGCTGTCATGTGTCGAGAGCCCACTCACCGCCGCTGACTGACGCCAAGTGTGTGGGTTTGAATTATTTTCTCATCTTCATCATCGTCACGGAAAGCCTATAAACAGTTTCTTGCTCAGGTCAGAAACGACTGAGATCCGCAGGAGACGTGATTAACTTGTGCTCTTGCTATTCACTGAAAGTGATTTTGTTTTAAAAAATGGATGTTTTGACGAAACTGGAAGGTTTACTGGTTTTCTTATTGTCTTAAAATGTAAGACCCTGGCCAGAAACAGGATTTGCAGTGTGTTTATAAAGAGTGTTCATGACTTTCCATCAAAAGCAGAAGATCAGTGATGCCGTTTGTTTTGCAGAGGTGTTTTATCATGTTTTGCTCTCTGTGTTTTATCATGATGTAATGTTGGGACAGAGGAATGGCATGTATTTACTTAAAAAGGATTGTTTTCCAGAGCCGTGCGAGTCGCTCTGTGTGCCGCCATGTTAATTTGACAACACACACGCAAACACACACAAATCGTCTAGGGCTTCGCTCATGATCGGCACTCACATTTTTGATTTGTGCCATTTGTTGTCTGTAAAATAAGCATAAAACCCAGATGTAGATGAACTGTATGGGTGCAGTTTGGTCATGAGTCTGAAGAAACTTGAAGGTCAGCATCAGTCCTTCAGCTGAGAGATTTTTCTCATGTTGCGTTTTACACAAATAAGAAATTCTCTTTTCCAATCTCTCTCTCTCTCTCTTTCTTCCTCCCTCCCTCCCTCCCTCCGTTCCTTTCTTTCTTTCTCACACACCCACACAGAAACAGTCAAATGCACAGGCAGAGCGAGAGTGAAGGATGAGGCATGACACATAAAAGAGAAGAGCGTTTATTTTTCGCTTTGCTTTAGCACTGCGCCTTTCTTGCCTTTTTCCTCTATTTCTGGTTCTCTCAGAGCTTGGCTTATTTTTCCAGTGCTGGTATGAAGATGCAGGTCTGTATGTCTTTCATCTGATTGGTGTTGTGTCTTTACACTGATATCATGGATATCCTTCTAATGTCTTCTATTTAAACACAGTTTTACAGTGTAGTCAGTGACGAAGTGTGTTCTTTCCCTGGACTTAGTCTTACAGAAGCTGTTGCATCTGCATGGTTTGCTTCTCTGTAGTCGTTGTGTTTTTTTTTCCCCTCCCTGTTGGCTGTAGAAACCAAAAGAAGGTGTTGTATATGTTTGAGACGTCATGATGGCGTCTTGTGTCTGACTAGCTTGTATATGTGTGATTTGAGAGAAAGCTTTCAGGTGAAGATTCACAAACTAAACTCTGTTCATTACCAGCACAGAAACATGCTGGCTGTGCTGACGGGATGTAATGCTTGAGGTTAGGTTGAAAACGTTCTAATGGTTAAAACAATGTCAGCACATTTTCATGCATTCTCATGACTTTGTCTTCTGCAGCTCCAGAAATCTCTGCTGTATGTTGGTTTTATGTGAAACTGAAAATTAATTTTTACAAAATACATGTCATTTGATATTAGAGCAGACATGAAAATATGCAGATGAAATGTAATGCTTCTAAAATTGTTTAAATGAAACGTTTCATCGATGTTTGAATTCCCTCTATGTGTTACACTCAGAAGTATCTGCAAATGGAGTTGAAAGTAAGGTCACTAAAGTCTTCACATGCATTACACATTTGGTCCACTGCTCTAACAACACTGAGACAACTTCCTCATTTATGGGATGTAGGCAGTGTGAGGTGTGTTTTTGTTTGCAAAATGAAAAAGAATTGCATGCAAGAGTCTGTGTTTTCCACACTTGTGTGTTCTCAGTCTGTCTGTCTGTGTTGTCCACAGGCGTAAGGACATGAAGTGCTGATATGGCTCTGGATATGGAGAGGACGGTGTCTAAAATCATGTTTGACTTCCAGAGGAACTCGACCTCTGATGACGACTCCGGCTGCGCGCTGGAGGAATACGCCTGGGTGCCGCCCGGCCTCAAACCTGAACAGGTAACACCTACCACAACATCCCATTAAAATACACAAAATCAATTTACATTCTGAGATGGTAAATCCATGTGTCTACTTTAATGTTTTAATTTTTAACTTTGTAAAAATAAATGTCAAAATATCCAATAAATCATTCAATAAAACAGAATACTGTGAGCTGTATGTGTTAAAATATATCAAAGAATAAAGCGATCATCATTAATGTTATTCTGCTTGAAAATATTCTTCAAATTGAATGAAATAATAAATTCTCGAATCAATGAATCTAACTGAACAAATTCTTTCTAAATAGAGCTGTTCAAGCCATCTGGTGAAATCCTATTCAAATCGCAATATATATCGCCAGAACGTCCCATTTGTCCAATATGATGCAGCACTAGTTATAAGGATAGTGATATTCTTCTATAGAGTCTGTTAATATGACAGAAAATTATTCTAGACAAGAGTTTTTGACACAGAAACTCCGTTATGTCTTTAATTCCGTGAGAACAATTCCAAATTGGAAAAATGTAGGAAGATTTTTCCTCCTCACTAATTATGCTGTAAGGAAATATTTAACATTTTTCATGGTTGTCTAGTTATTAAATTACTTCCCCTTTTGTTGCTTTAAAAACAATAATGTGGTCATTATATTGAAGTATTGAACAAAACTAGAAAGTTTAAGCAAAATAATTATTTTTCTGGAAACACCAAGGCTATATTCTGACAGGTTTTGTTAAATTGACTCTGATAAAGACAGTGATGATCCGTGCTTGTGCACGTAGAGAATCTCTGAGCATGTCTGATTTACTGTTGAACATTTCATGGTTGAACAGATGGAAAGGAAATGGCTCATGTCACAGAGTGAACTTGTAAGTCTCTCTCTCTCTCTCACACACGCACACGCACACGCGCACACACACACACACACACACACACACACACACACACACACTCACACACACACTTTTTAATAAAGCTAAATTATGGTATCAGTACATACAGAATAAATGCTTGAGTTTTAACGTATGAAATACACTTTTTTGTCAACAATACAAGCATCAGCGTAATCCTGCTCTTCTCACTGGGATATCGCTGTTTCGAGGACCACACACAGAACTTCATAGACCGGAGCCATCTTGTCCACTACAACATTGCGAGCCTGTGTGTGTGTGTGTACTCCTTGAAATTCCCTCAAGGCCTGTTGGAGTTTGCACACATAGGGGACTAGACATTCCTTTACAAAAGATCCCTCTTTAAAATCAGTGAGAGGGAGGAGGATCAAGCAGACACATCTCCTGACCAGTGAACCTGAGTCAGAGTCCATCATCAGCTGGAGCCTGCGGTCTGACCGGGTGGAGGATCTGGCATCATCCATCCTGGAGGGACTCTTGGTGGAGCTCTGTCCTCTCTCCCCAGGAGGAGGTGTATGTGCGGACTGTCCCTGATAGACGCTCAGAGTGATTGTACTCTATCTGTTTTGTCACATTACACTGAGCCTGCTTTGTCACCCAGTAACAAACTGCTGAAGTCTGTGTTCCACCCAGCCTCCCACTCCACCTCCTCTGCTCTTTGAGTCAGCCGAGAGACACTCTTTAATGTCTGCCTGATCCAATCAGCACAGAGGGCTGTTCCTGAGTCTCAAAGTTGTATTGGCCAGGAAGGCAAATTGTTGACTACATTGAACAACATTGTCCAGTTCTTCAGCCCTGTCACTGTCCTTTGGAGGAGTTGCAGCTCCTCCTCCAAGTGACCTCAAGTCCTCCAGCTCTGCCCTAGAATGTTAATCCTCAGGCTGCATCTTGATCATTCTTGATCAGAGCTTGATTCTTCCTCCTCTCTCCTGTTGCTCCTCCTCACTCATGTTGCTCCTCCTCTCTCCTGTAGCTCCTCCTTTCTCCTGTTGCTCCTCCTCTCTCCTGTCGCTCCTTCTCACTCCTCTGTTACTCCTCCTCACTCCTCTGTTAGTCCAAAGGGTCCACTCTATTATTGTAGTGGACAACAATAATAACCTGTTAATATTTTTTTCACTTTAATATTCACCTTGTGATCACAGGCATTTTCTGTTGATCATATTCAGTTTTTTATTATTTATTGTATCACCCTTTTAAATGTCATACTAATGCATGTTCTTTCAGATTAAAGCAATTCAATTCAATTCATTCAATTCATCTTTATTTCTATAGCGCTTTTACAATGTAGATTGTGTCAAAGCAGCTTCACATAGAAGATTATAGTGAATTGGAATGGTGTCCGTTCAGTTTTTAGAGTTTAAGTTCAGTTCAGTTCAGTGTGGTTTAATTTTCACTGCTGAGATTCCAAACACTGAAGAGCAAATCCATCGATGCGCAGCTACAGCAATGATATAATGTAGGTAGTTTCTAGTTCTTTATATTATTTACGTGGCCCATTTGTCTCTGTGTATTTGTGTTTGTGTGAATACAGGTTCATCAATACTACAGATTTTTCCCAGAGGATAAAGTTCCTTATGTGAACAGCATCGGTGAAAAGCATCGAATCAAACAACTCCTTCAACAGCTGCCACCGCATGACAATGAGGTCTGTCAGCCCAGTCAGAACTCATCTTTAACTTCTCTAACTTATTTACTCATTTTACAAAAGATTGAGTAGGTGTTGAGTAGGTCTAACACAAATGGTTTAAAAAATGTGGCTCTTGCTAGCATAAGAGAACTGATATTTGATAGTCGCCATGTCAAGACTATAAAGAAAAACAAATTGTCAAAATGAAAAAAATTGTAATCTTAAAAATTCCAGTCTGTTACTTAGCAATTTAGACCGTTTTTCTAAAGGCTTTTCTAACAAGCAGAACACACCAAACTTTGGAACTTTGCATTACAGTGAGCGTGTTATTATTAGAGCTATGATATTCTGTGATATTAGATATGGTTTTTTTTTACCTGTTTGTCATTTGTTACTATACTGTTGCTCTGTTCCAATCAGGGCATTATTTTATTGTATTTAATAATTGTATTATATTGTATTACAAATTGTACTTTATTAAGAAAATATTTTAGATTGTCGTATACATTTGTTTATTAGATCAGAACATTTTAAGCTATGTTGTTGCATTAAATTTCCATTATTTTGGCGTTAAGTAATGAAAAATGTATACACTGTTAAAAGTAAAAAAAAACAGTTACTGTAATTTGTGCCCCACTGTGCCAAATATGGTACTGTGATAATCTGAGGAAACTATAGCCTCAAATGCATTTCTCAATCCAGTAGCAGTGAGAGCAGTCGATTATCCTACAGAAATATAACAGGAGATCAGTCTGTCATCATGAACACATCCAGTGTAGACATAATCACGGATTATAGTGGGTTCGCTTCTCTTTAGATGGTTAAACAGCTTGTGTCCAGTGTAAACAGGGGTAACATTGTTTTTTAAACAACATGCAGTTTGTGATGATTAGATTAGGTCTAACACTAACAGTTTATGAGTGCTTTAATATTTAATGTGCAGGCACAGGTGTGTGGTTATCATGATTTTATAACGCCACTAAATGAGACTCCTTTGGGGATTTAGATGATCCTTGTTGATGCTTTACTTACTGGCGATTCTTTACTGATGTCAGGTTCGGTACTGTACCTCACTGGATGAAGAAGAGAAGCGTGAATTAAAGATCTTCAGCAACCAGCGAAAGAGAGACAACCTGGGCAGAGGCACTGTCCGACCTCTCCCCCTCACCATAACTGGAGCCATCTGTCAACAGGTACATAAACCTGTGCTAAATAAGAGCACCTGCGTCCAAGCCTAAGCCCAGACCGGCATAGTATATCAGTGAATGTCCTGTAAAAGCTGCATTAATGTTTTAGTGCATTTCTCATCACTGAAGGGAACACAATGTTTTCATTGACCGGTCAGATGTGTTTCTGGACTGCTGAACTGGATTAATGAAAATCAGTAGACATGTAAACCGTAGCTGTGGTATAATGGTGCGTTCACACCAGACGCGGAAGAAGCGTCAAGCGCGAGTGATTTACATGTTAAGTCAATGCAAAGACGCGAATAGACACCCTGCGGTGCGATACGCGCGAATGGCGCAGCGTGATACTCGCGAATGGCACGGCGCGGATTGAGCGTTTTGCACGTTTGACGCACTTGACGCGCGAAATGCTCGAGTTCAAAAATCTGAACTTTGGCGGATATTCGCGTCGCATTAACCAATCAGGAGCTTTGTTTTGTAGGGGCGTGATTATGATGTAGCGCCTGTTGTTGGTGTCCCGGGGGGAAATCCTCTTGCCGACACCGGACAACAGTTCATCAAACTGGGCTCGGCTCAGTCGGAAGCACCGATGAAAGCTTCCATCATCCAGGTATAGTTTCTGGAGGAGTTTATGAACTCACAGAGCTAGGTGCACCTCAGAATGGATCTAGTGGACTCAGGCATGGCTCCAAACAAATCGATGCTGTTTTTCAGTCTTCCTAAAGCACATAAACACAGCTATTCTCTCAATAAAATCCATGTTAGCCATTTAGCAACGAAGCTAGAGTCACAGGGCAGACAGAAGAATCCGCGTCTACGGTGAAGTGATTTTCATGGGTGAATGAAGCGGATTTGACGCGCGAATGAAGCGGATTTGACGCGCGAATGAAGCGGATTTTGACGCGCAAATGAAGCGAGTAAACTAAAATGTTCACGCGTCTATTTACGCGCGAATATCGCGATTTATTCGCGCGTTCCGCGTCTGGTGTGAACACAGCATAAAAGTTGTAGACCAGGGGTTCTCAAACTTGGTCCTGGAGGGCCTGCAAAGTTTAGTTCCAACCCCAATCAGACACACCTGGGCTAGCTGATCAAGCTCTTACTAGGCTTTCTAGAAACATCCTTGCAGGTGTGTTAAGGCAAGTTGGAGCTAAAATCTGCAGGACACCGGCTCTCTGGAACGAGAATGAGAACCCGTTGTAGACTATATTTGATGTCCCTCTCACAGTGTGGAGAGCAGATTAAGGGTGGCGATATCGCAGTGTTTGCGTCACGGGTGGCTCACGGCCTGTGTTGGCATCCTCACTGCTTCGTGTGCGGCGTCTGCTCGGAGCTCCTGGTGGATCTGATCTACTTCCAGCTGGAGGGCAAGATCTACTGCGGCCGGCACCACGCCGAGCGCCTGAAGCCCCGCTGCTCTGCATGTGACGAGGTAAAACAACACCACTCTTCAACTCTAGGTGTGCTGTGAAAACCAGAAGGCCTGCCATAGAACCTAAAGTGTAAAGCTGTGATCTGCAAAACTCTTTCTGTTGTAGATCATCTTTGCGGACGAGTGCACCGAGGCGGAGGGCCAGCACTGGCACATGAAGCACTTCTGCTGCTACGAGTGCGAGGCTCCGCTCGGTGGGAAGCGCTACATAATGCGCGAGGGTCACCCGCACTGCTGCAATTGCTTCGAGAACTTGTACGCTGAATACTGCGACTCTTGCGGAGAGCACATTGGTGAGGGAAGACCTTCAGCAATCTTTGCTTTTCCCCATTTAGAAAATCCCATCAGCTTTACTCTAGCATTAAAATTGCATGTGAACATTTTTCACGGGATCGTGAACAAATAGGATAAGTTTGGAAAGATGTGATCACATGGGTTTCATGTAAAAACCAGGTGTACGCATAATTTTAATGCATAAAACTCATTTTGTTTTTTTGAAGGGATCCTTATGTGTCACACCTCAGATTTACTGCAAAACCAAAGAACAAGGCAAGTGCCCTGTGTTTCTTCTGTAACAATAATTTCACAGGGAAGATTTAACAGATAAACTAATCAAAATCTAAAAACTTTAATCCAAACTTTAATATTTTTAATAAGTGACACATCCTATTATTGTAAGTTTTACAAGTGCTAGCACTAAAATAAAAGAGTAATAAAAACAGATATTATAATTATATTTTAAAAACAAGTACAGTTCCCATTAGTATTTTCTTTTAAATTATTGAATGAATTTTATTCAGTAAATTTTTTTACTGTAATCAATTGTCTTAAATGTTAAAACACGTAAACACTAATATTATTAACCAGTATTGCTGTGGTAATTAGGAAGGGTTTGTTTTTGGCATGGGCCGGTACAAGATTCTGACGCTATGACAACCATGGAAAAATATTCATAGTATCACGAGATTGTGATTACTACTCTAAAATAAGTTCTTTTTAAATGTTTGGGTAAAAAAAAAAGTATTATTGGATATAAAGTAAACTACTGCAGTGTTCAGGTCTGTAGCATTCTTGGATGTTGGTGCATTGAAAAATAAGCGATTTGTTTTTCAAATGTTTGCTGAATCGTGGGCTGACCAGTAGCTCTTGATGTGGATGGTCTTTGTCTTTGACAACACATAAAAAACACACATACCACAGGAACGGTATAACATACAATTTTAGCAGTTTTAAAGCCGTGACTTTTCCAAACCGCGGTAAACCTTGAAACAGGTTATCATCCCATGCCTAGTGTGTTTCGAAGGCTGCACTTGATGTGATGCAAGACTAATTTATCAAAGCAGTTGTTGGGATCATCAGTATTATTGGATGGGATAGTCATGGGTCATGGATGACTTCTATGGTAGCAGTATGATAGCGGTAGATGTGGGAATGTCAGCCTGGCTTTGTTTCTGTTTCTGGTCACATTATCAGTGCACTTCTTGAGGCTTCGATGTATTCAGTATTTATTTCAATGTAAAGCTAAATCAAATGTGATGTATGAACAAAATATAGTAAATGTGAATTGCATGGGGGCTTTCAGGACAGGTTTGTAAACCCCTGTCTTAGTCTGCTACAGACCATCTCAAACAGGACCTGAAGTCACTGTTAAACACAAGTAGACCAGCGGTTCTGAAATCTGAGTGCTTGCTGAAAGATCCATTTTTTGAGTCTGGATTTTTACAGTGCATGCTTCTAAGCCTCTTCTCAGACAGTAAAGTCAATGGTGGAAGGGTTGAGAAGAGTCCTGCCTAAATCAGGTTGACTTCTTCAACAACCTATTCATATATAAATACCTTTGATGGCTAAAATGATGGTAGTAGTGGTACACTAATGCATCTGCAGCAAAAGTGAGGATTGTGGAGGTCATGTTTGCTCTGATCAGCCTCATCTTGCTGATATTCAGGGAGAGATTTCTGGAAACACACCAGGCTGTAAGTTTGTTCAATTCCATTTTATCACTGTATTCTTCCTCGTCATTGTTTAGAATTGATAATACTCTTCACCCTTTACTGCATTTGGGTTTGATTTAACATTTGGTGTATTTTTAACTTATCTGTGCAGATACAAAAGAATTTTGTAACATTGTAAGGAACTAAGAGTGCAAGAACTCAAGGGTTTGAAGCAGTATTGAGTAGATTTATATTTATTCATTCATTTTCCTTCGGCTTAGTCCCTTATTTATCAGGGGTCGCCACAGCGGAATGAACCGCCAACTATTTTGGCATATGTTTTACGCAGCGGATGCCCTTTCAGCCTCAACCCAGTACTGGGAAACACCCATGCACTCTCTCATTCACACACACACTCATACACTACAGCCAATTTAGTTTATTTAATTCACCTATACCACATGTCTTTAGAAACCAGAACAAACTCACGCAACCATGGGGATTAAAATTTCTTTCACCACAGAACAAGCCAGAATAAACAGCTGAACAATGTATTTTTTAGTATTTTATATTTTTGTATTTCAACAGGCACATAGTAACTGAAGCATAGACATTCTTGCTTTATCGAAAAATAAAGTTGAGTGTTCCCCAATAACAAGATATATACAATAAATTAGATTTACCAAGATATATTTGTTACATGCAGTGCAAACAAAATAGAAAACAGAAAAATCTTTGTTGAACTTTATATGATGTCTGCTATCGTTTGTCTGTTATGTGTTTCAGGTATTGACCAAGGTCAGATGACGTATGAGGGTCAACACTGGCATGCCACTGAAGAGTGTTTCAGCTGTGCCCGCTGCAATCAGTCTTTGCTGGGTTGTCCCTTCTTGCCGAAACAAGGTTTGATCTACTGTTCCCGTCTCTGCAGTCAAGGGGACGAGGCCGAGCTGTCAGACTCCTCAGACTCTGCTTTCCAGAGTGCCCGCTCTCGACAGTCGCACCACAGTGCTCCGGTAGGCAAGGACGGGTCAAAAGGGAAGGGTGAAGCTGTACGACAGACCTCATCTGGCCCCACAACACTGTCTGGTGATGCAGAGCCTCTGGCTGTACAGATGGACTTGCTGAGCGTGGCCAGCCCGGCGCCCAGCCGCACACCCCACCGCACGCCAACCAGAACCCCCAGCAGGACCTCTAGTCGATCTCCAAGCCTGAACTGCGAGCAGACGGTTTGGGTAAACAGGGACGAACCATACTCCTACGAGTCTCAAAGAGATTCTTCCACATCTCCAAATCCCCATCAGCTACGAAGCCAATGTAGCATCCGTACTGCATACCCTCCTTCTCCCAATCAGCCCCCGAAGATAGTGAGCAGTCCAGAAGCGTGGTCCAAAGAGCCACCTGGAGGAAACTCCAAGAAGCCTCCAGTCATGGCCGCACTGAGGGGACACTCTTTCAATGAGAACTGGATGCATCATGGCCAGGAACCAGAGTTTCACCCTCCAAAGCTCAAAACTCAAATGAGCTTCAATGAGGTTTCAAGCCATAATTCTGGATTTTTGGACAAGCGCAGTATCAGCGTGCAGGGTTTCCCTCGAGAGATGCGTCCTCCATTGCTAAGGAGCAGACACCAATTTGGGCCAAACTTTGGAGAACTTACGCCACTCGAACAAACACCACGAGGTTCTGCTGACTCCCTGGCCATTTCCTACACTACAGGTGAGCATACATTCAGCTGGAACTAGCTCTGATAGGTTCAACATGTGAATAGCTGTGATCATACTGTCATACATTTTACATGGTGTAACAACTTCTGATCTCTGATTATTGTTTGTCTTAAGCAGGAAACTCTTTAGATGGGACCAGCAGGCGTCAGGAGCACTTCTCTCGATTTTCTATGCCTGACCTGAGTAAAGACTCTGGAGTAAATGTTTCTGAAAAAGGCACCGTGGGCACTTTAAACTCCTCAGTGCAGTTCCGCAGTACTGAATCCCTGAGCTCTGTCCCCAGACCCCTCACTGATATTGGCATGCCTGTTCGCTTAAGGTACCCTCCTCCTCTATACTGGGATTCGCCCCGAGGTCTGAGTTTCGAGGACCCAGTCAAAGGTCGCATCGGTCTCGCGGGAAGCATGTCCTGTATGCAGGAAGGTAATGCCCAAGCAATGACACCAAGGCCAAGACGTGCTCAAACACAAAACTCCCCCCGGCACCAGCGCCAACGTCATCACCGCAAAAACCACAAAAGTCAGAAATATCAGTACCGCTCCCGCCGTTCTCGCTCAGACAACGCCCTGCATTTGGCCACTGAAGATCAGAGTTTTCCCGGAGACCCCATTCATAGATTTCACAACGACTTTGAGCGACCGTCCTCATCGAGACTCTCGCACAACCTCTTTGGAGCTAATTATGGCTATCGACAGCAGTTCTTCAGGCCATGCCCTCGAACCACCTCTGACCTAACCTTGCAGGATCCCGGAGGTCCACAGATTGGACAGTACATGGGTAGGTATGGAGAAGCAGTTGAAGATGAAGATCAGTTCTGCTCCACCTGTTCCTCCTCTTCAGAGGCATCAGATGATGACGCTTATCTCCCGGGTGAAGGCATTCCCCGGCCAGTGCAGCTGCGATACTTCGACAACGAGGAGTTGCGACATCGTTATAGTCCTACATTAGTGGGAGGTCACACACAGCTACATACACGCAAAAGGCGGAAGAGCAAGAACTGCATCATATCATAAGCGGAGGGTAATGTGTGCATCTAAGTGTGTGCAGGAGAGATCAACAGGAGTGAGTACATTCATGTACCTTATAGTTTCAATGTAATATCATAAACGATTCACCTTGCAGTAATTATGCTACCTGTTAATATGAGCAAAAATATATTTGCTATTGTGTTAAATTAAAAGTGATTAGCTTAAAGTTGCTATATGAAATGTCCAGACTCAAGACTAGGAACTCTATATCAGTACACTTTAATTTCTTCTACAGATTCATTTTTCCCATACATTGATGGACACCTTAATTGTTGATGGCAAACATAGATAAAATGCTTTGCTAAATGAAGGATATGAGTGTAACTGTAGATATGTCTTGCCATTTTTCTTTTTTTGTGTTGTGTCTTTCCCTTTATAATAGCCCAAAGGATGGTAATTGGACTCATTATATTTTGCATTGCCGGCTTAATTTAACTTAATTTATAATTCTATGTTCTTAGAAATTTTTCAATTATAATTTGATGATGCGCTGTGGATCTTTATCATGTTGTAATTTTCCAAGCATCTGGAGATTTGCAATCAGCATGTCTGCCAGTATTTTGGTACATCCACAGGCATTCATCTGTAAATGTTAAATCCCCAAACTTTTTTACTCTCATGCAGCCCAGTAATATCACACTTCCAGGGTCCCATTCACACCATCCACAGGTTCACATGCTGGACTCTGAACAAATTTAATTTGGTCTCAAATGATCATAGATTATAACCGTGCTCCCAGTGATCTTTAGCCAAATTTAATCTCTCAGCTTTTGTTCCAAAGGGGTCTGTGGACACCGTTAATAGAGGTTGATTTTAACAAAGCCTTTCCCACTGTCTGACCCCAGAGAAACTCTGATTTCCATTCCTAATCTGTTCCACCTCTGCAGCATGTGCCTTTCTGCTTTTCAGAACTGGTAATGTTAGCACAGGACTGTGCTCTACTCTTGTGCTCTACCTGCTTCAGGGTCCTGAAGACCTTCATTATGGGCTTCATGTGTGTTTGATGGGGTTTGGAGTGACAGATGGTTTTTTGGCCTGTATTCTGGTGGCTAAAAATGATTAATTGTTTTTGATTGAAAGGGAAAATACTGTACATATCAACTTAGGAAAAATGCAATTATTAGAAAGGTGAAGAAACCTTTATTGATTCAACAGTGATGAGATATTGGGCAGGGATGTACTCACTTCTGTTTTCTGCTGTTTGTATTTTTTTCTTAAATATCCAACTCAAGCATGTTTCAGTCATTACATAAGTAATAGATCATGTGTTCTGACCTGAAATCATGTTTACTGTGACTGGAGATTGCACAACGATCAAAGGTATTAGCTTATATTTATTTAAAGAGTATACTGAATCGTATCTATTGCTAAGAATATGACTTCTGTTTTGTATAAACTTGTGCAATAACAATCTGCGATAAAGCGTCATTTCTGGACAAGGTAAGAAGTGAAGACTTAGTGTGCACTTAACTTTCAGAATTAAAATATTGATTTTATCATACTCTGAAATATCTTACTACCATTAAGTTCTTTTGCGTTGCTTTTGAAAAGAATTTTGGATAATTGTTCTGCATAAACCATAAAAGTGTATCAAAAATCTAATTGCAACCATTGTCTTACCTGTTTATACATTTTAATTTATTTATTTTGGTTGTGTATAATTCTAGTCAAGGCTACAATCCCACTTTCCCCCTTTTACTTTTTGGAATATTTTTGTGACAATACGGTTTACTATAATCCCCATGCTGCTTACTGTTGATTGTTCTGAATAGTTTCCTAATATGTGCTCTTCATGGTTTCAACTTGTCATTTTGAAATTAAACTTCTGTTTAATCATGTTTATCATTTTGCTGGGCAATGTTGGTTTTAAATGCAATATTCTGTCTTTTCCAAAGTCATTTAAATACCATTTACAAATAATATCTAGAAATTAAATGTTTTCCTAATGACAAAAATGATATATAAAAATGATGTAGTATTGTAAAAGTTCTGTAAATATTGTCTTAAATATTTCTATATTTTGTATCTCCAGATGCATTATTTGTATCATATTGTAGAGTGTAGAAACCTGCGGTGACTGCATGTGTATCAGCCGTTCATGTCTTGTATCTGAATTAAATAACTATTTCAACAAAGAAACAAAGCTTTTCAGTTTCAGATTAATGCATTAAAAAGCATGTCATATGTTCTGGAAATATGAAGCTAATTCAGTTTAAATCTAAACCTTTTCTTAAAATGTTGTTTGTGAGAATTTTTCAATCTTCTGAAAGAAATCATTAAAATCCTGCAGGTTAGTGGAAGACGATGTTTTTAATTAATAATGCAAGCAGAGAGAAACAACTGTTTTATCAGGACATTAAAATGGCAGCATCTCAACAATGAGCTTTAAGGTGCACCAAGCTAATTTTGCCAAACATTGTTGATATTTGAAAGCCCCAAAACAAACCCAACAGGTGGCTGCTATTATTAACAGACATGCCAAAATGTGGTTAAAACATTTTTCAAATATTGCTTATAAAATAATGCACCATTGATACTGAACTAACATTTCACATTATAAAGTGTTATGTGACTATGGGATTAATGGGGCAATTATTCTAAAAGCCGACTTGTACAGACAAATGAAAAACCTTTGAATACAAAAATGTGCTGAATCTTATTGACAGCCAAGTAACATTAAAAGCAGCACTTCAGACCCTTTCAGAAACACTGATATCGTTACAGGTGTGATAAACCTTTAAGCTGAATGTACAGCACTAATGTGAACGTGGGCTCAATCTTCAGCTGATGGAGGGCTGTCTGGAGGCGGAAGCAGAGCCTCGCTCTCGGGAATCATACTCCTGGATGAACCGCTCCATGGCCTTGATGCAGCGAGTGCCGATGTCCCGCAGGTTTTCACTCAGAGACAGCTGGATTGGCTTCTCCAAAGATGGATCCTTTTCCACCAACATCTTCACGACCATGCCAAATGTATCACAGTCCTGCCGATAGACCTGTGGATTACACAAACCACAACTCAAAATTAGTACTCAACAAATAATATAATTATTAACAATAACCTAGTAGAAATGTTGTGAATATAAACCTGCTACCACAGAAAACAAAAATTCACTTTCATGGATGCACGTTAGCAAAACACATGATAAAATATAACATGTTCAAAAATGTAGTGCTTCCCTCTGAATTTTATTTTAAGAGACCACTGACAATGAACATCGATGAAAGCATTTTAAAGCTCCGCAAACTTAATGAAATTATTGATCCTTTTAGTATAGCCTCTTTCAGTTCTGTGGTTTAACGTATCAGTGCGTCTATACAGTAATACCAGCTCTGCGTCAGGAGTGGTTTGGAACATTTGGAAAATTCTGATGACATAAACAAACAGGCTATAACCACTGTACCATAGTGAGATCATTTTACAAGATCATTCCTGCCGATCTGCAACTCTACCTTCAATTTCCACCATCCCTGCACCGTTCGCACCCGACACATTCAGCTTGATCCAAACCCTCTTAGCTCCTTCTCTTCTTCAGGTACAGCTGTGCTCTCACATCATCAACACCTCTCCTCTCTCCCAGGTTACCCCGCTGCTTAAGAAATACACTCTAAATCAAGCACTTTCACAGAACTGCAGACCAGTATTCCTTCTTCCATTCACGGTGAATAACTGGAGTTCAACCAACTCTCAGAACAACCGAATACAGCTTCAGAATCAGGTAATTCTTCAGATACTCCTGTAAACCTCCTGTACCGGTAAACCTCCAGATCCTTCTGAACCTGTAAACCTCCAGATCCTCCTGAACCGGTAAACCTCCAGAGCTTCCTGCAAACCTCCAGATCCTCCTGAACTGGCTAACCTCCAGATCCTCCAGTAAACCTCCAGGTCCTCCTGCACCTTTAAACCTCCAGATACTCCTGAACTGGTAAACCTCCAGACCCTCCTGCAAACCTTCAGATCCCCCTGAATCAGTTAGCCTCCAGGTCTTCCAGTAAACCTCCAGATCCTCCTGAACTGGTTAACCTCCATATTCGCCTGTCATGAAGACCTCCACATATGCACCCCAGTGCTCCAGCTGTTGGAGAGATGAAGTTCCTGCTCAACATCTCACTGCTGGGACGCCTCAGGGCTCAATTCTCTGACAACTTTTCTTCTCAGTCTACAGTTTATCATTAGGACCGGTCATCCAGAACAATGGCTTTTCTATTACTCGTATGTTGATGACACTTATCTGTACCTCATTCCAGACAAATGATCCAACATTGCAGCCAGTCTTACAGATATATATATATATATATATATACATCTGGATGAAAGAAAGATCATCACCTTCAACTCAAACTTGCTGAGACAGAACTGCTTCATAGATTCTCCATTTGCCTAACCCACCTCTAGGAGTATGAGGATCCGAACAGACGTGAACATCTCTCTGTCCTGGACAGGGTTCTGCTGGGGAGTCGCTGGCTCTCTCAGATAGAGTCTGTACACATTTTAGAAAAACTGTGAAGACTAATATTGACTAACGCTGAAGTCAAAACGGAAACTGAATTGAGCTTGAGCTTCACTTTTAATCCAAAAAGAAAGAAAGACTTTTCTGTGTGTATATCAGAGTCTTAATGGTTAATAATAATTGTCTGGTTATGACTGCAGTGAGGAGCATGCGATTGCAAATGTAACATAATCCATGCATTGGGTTTAAGCACATCTCCTCTAAATGAGGGAACAAGGGCTCTCTGTACTAATTTCTCTCTGTAAGAGTATGAGGACACTGCACCTGGAAAGCAGAGACGAAAGTGCAGCATTTTCCTGAGCAAATCTAAAACTCGAGGGTTTTTGTGATTTACATGTGGTTTGCCTCACCAAACGTTTGATCTGCATTACATAATAGCATTACACACAATGTTACATAAAGCAACAAATGCTAATGAATCTGATTTTAATATTGCTAAGAGAGAAATATACATCTTTATTTAACATTTATTATTTATGCGAGGATAGAAGCAGGCATAAAGGACTAAATCATTACTGCGGTGTGTCTTGTAGTAACTGTAGGTAACTGTGTGTGCTGAGCTGCTATTACCAGATCTCTTCAAAATAGCACCTACTGCCTCATCCGCAGTTACCATAGAGATGAAGCGCCTGTGTGTGTGTGTGTGTGTGTGTATGCCGGGGGGTTAAATTATCATTCCGCATGTATCTGAGTCATCGCATCATGAGCTCTGCTGTGCAATTTCTTGAAAATAGACCGAATGACCATGATTGCAATGAAAACACTTTGTTTAATAGACCTAGACTCAACTTGCACACCTCGTGTAACTCACTGAAGATGCGTACTTATCAACAGGTCTGAAAATACAGATATGTTCACAGAAGGCCTACTGTTGCTGTGTGTGTGTGTTGTGACAGCCGTGTTTACGTGACCAGAGACGCTGCTTTTTTTCCTCTTGAGCTGCTTCTCTAGACTCTGTAAGCCGAACCGATGCTCAACACATTATTATAATAATCACGGTACCGCTTCAGATCCACCCCAGAGTTTGTGTTTCTCACTCACACCCCCGGCTCCTCTAAGCAGCAAACCAGTGCTCGGATTCGCCATCTCTGCATTGTCGACATTCATTTACATTGTAGTGTTTGTTGCATCAGCAGAACCTCTTTCATGACAGAGTTTGCTTTTGCCTTTTTCAAGCTGATTATTAAACTTGTCTTTGGTCACAGAACGGACAAGCAGACTATCAGAGAGAGCAGAAATGCACAGAGAATCATACATTAACACCATCCCAGTTTCTGCATTTAACTATTAAAGTATAGTGTTAGGGTGGAGAAGAAATATAGAAAAGCAAATTGTTATTGTCATTGTGGATGGGATTAAGAATGAGAGAACGACATGAATTCTTTAAGCCTTGTTAATACTTGGCTTTTCCTCACTAGTTGTTTTCGTGGCTCACGCTGAACACCGCAGACAACAATGCAGACACTAATGAAGCAGAACAAAAGAGAAAAAACTGAACAAATCACACAGTGCTCGAAATGAGGCCTTTGTGCTTCAAGAGGATTAAACCCACAACAAACACTCCACAATCAGCATCTGTACTGTAAAGTTACTGTGACTTAAACATCTTTACACTTGTATAACTTGAAGATTAAATGTATTCAGGGTTTGCACTATATACAGTTTTTAAAGTTATACACATTTATAGGACAAAATAGCAACCTTTATGTTAATCTTTACGTCTTTATGCTGTGTTCACCTTTATTTATATAGCAAAATGTACAATACAGAGTTTATTGTACTATAATAATGTGTCCTTTACTTTTAAATGTCTCTGAAAACATCCAAAAAAATCTATTTCAGCACATTTATTGTAAATGGTCTACAGGTACTGGGCGACTGAAAGGGTAAAAATATATAAACTGTAAACCAGAAGGCCACAACATTTAAAACATTTATATTTTAAACATTTAATATGTTAGCAAGCTAGTGGAACTAGTCCTAGAGAAATGAGCTATAACTTGTTAAATTCAGCTTGTTTTAAGGGGAAATATACACAAATACACAACTTTACATTACTGATGTCATAGTGAGGACATCTTCACTCCTCACCATCTGAAAACCTTATAAACTCCAGAAAAATCCAGTATCACAGATACACACTTCTGAATGTGTACACACTTTTTACTTTCACGTTACAATTCATGATCAGGAAATGTGTGAAATGTGATATTCACCTCTATCGCATCTTCAACACAATTTAAAAAATGTAACTAGAAAGAAAAATAAACACTAAGTGAAACACGCGCGCACACACACACACACACACACACACACACACACACACACACACACACCTTACCTCCTCAATCTGCTCTAGTTTCTTCTTTATGGCTCTTTTTTTTAGGGTCACAGATGAGGCAGAATCTCTCTTGGCCTTCTGTAAGACCTGCAGGGCTCACAGTGAAGGACACGATCAGCTTCAGCACATTGCTTTCGGTATTATGCTCATTAGACACCATAACTCACAGCTCAACAAATATGTGTACTCTAAAGTCCTTAAAAGTGTAATTAACTTTAGGAAAATCTGCAGACAGCAGGTGAATCTGAGGTCAAAGGTCAATTTTACATTTATCAGGTGTAAAATCAGGTGTAAATCAGGTGTTTACATTTTTTTGGTGTAAAAAAAGGACACTCCAGTCCTGAGCGAGGACAGCAGACGTCCAGGTGTGTGTTTGAGCAGATGGGGAACACTGGACACCAATGGACACCCTGTGGCCCATAATAATGATAATAATACAACTGGCCCTGTGAAGCTTTTTATCATCAATTTAGGACTTTAGTATTTTTAAAAGTATTACGCAAGAAGCATATACAGTGTGTATATATATATATATATATATTTATATACACTATCATATTTTCATAAGCTCCAGCTCGGTCCTGCTCTGGCCTGACGACATTAGCATGCACCGTTTTCTGCTGTATTTCAGATCAGATTGTGCAGCGCCGTCTGCTTTCGCAGGATTCTGATTGGCCAACATGACTTCATGCTCAGGGTTATATCGCCACCTGCTGGTTTGGCAAGACATAATTGCTGCATCACAGTATGTTTTCAGGAGGAGGTCTTTATGAGAAAGGAGGGGACAGCAGATCATCAGGCTCCTCTCACACTCCGAGATGATCTACTGCCTTCAGTTCACAGAGCTTTATTTTTGGGTGAACTATCCCTGAAGGTTAACATTAGCAACAAGTGTGACGAAGGTGTTTAATCTGCTGTGATGTCACAGCCCTGTGGCATTGTGGGATACGGCGCTGTCGAGGTTCTGTCTATATCACCTTTATAACCAAGACTGTATTTATTCCCTCAGTTCACTCTTAGTATTTCACTGGGGGCTTGAGAGTTTTCTACTAGACTATTACTCTTACTTTGTTTTTACACACACACACACGCACGCACGCACACACACACACACACACACACACACACACACACACACACACACGTGCAGCATGTCTCTTACTGTGAACGAGAGTGATGATCTTTCTCCAAATGATGGCACAGGAGCTTCTGAAGACAAAATGGAGAAAAATACAGAAAAAACAGAGATTATTATTATTATTATATATATATATGTGTGTGTGTGTGTGTGTGTGTGTGTGTGTGTGTGTGTGTGTGTGT
>CAIGQV010019088.1:0-10466 GCA_903798115.1 Danio jaintianensis
AGCATATATTTGTGAGCGAGCAAGAAATTTTGTGAGACAGCAGCGTATTTTTGAGAGCATGCAAGAAAATTAGCAGGAGAGCAGCAATTAAAAATGAAAATTGGCTTGTAGATGAAGGTTTGTTTGTGGTTGTATCTGCAATAAAAACAGTACATTCATTCATTCATTCATTTTCTCTTCGGCTTAGTCCCTTTATTAATCAGGGGTTGCCACAGCGGAATGAACCGCCAACTTATCCAGCATATGTTTTACGCAGCGGATGTCCTTCCAGCTGCAACCCATCACTGGGAAACACCCATACACTCTCATTCACACACACATACAATTTAGCTTACCCAATTCACCTATATCGCTTGTCTTTGGACTTGTGGGGGAAACCGGAGCACCCGGAGGAAACCCACGCCAACATGGGGAGAACATGCAAACTCCACACAGAAATGCCAACTGGCCCAACCCGGACTCGAACCAGCGACCTTCTTGCTGTGAGGTGACAGCGCTACCCACTGCGCCACCGCGCTGCCCAAAAACAGTACAAGTAATTTGAAAGTTTTAGTCATTGAATTTATTTTATGGCAAAGCAGTGGAACTTGATCCCTAGTTAAGTCCACATTAATCTCATGTAGCCAGACCTCAGCCTGATGGCTGAACGTCTGGGAACTTTGGCCACTTTGAATGGTCAAAGACCGTTTGCCTGACAGTTAACCAACCAATCACCTTTTGTTTTGTGCTGCGTCATGTTTAGGGGTGTGGAAATGTTCACATAATAATAGCCTGGCCGGCATGCAACTGTTTGCATTTATGAATGTTTTTAAAAAGTTTACAATGACCACCAATCAATATCCTTAAAGATCTGTAAGTAAAACATAAAGCAAATCAGTAGCGCATGCATGTAGAAGCAGACTGAGATAAACATTGCAGCTTTTTTATCCGATCAGACTTGTTTCCAGGCAGACTGGTTAAGATTGTTGCACACTTAATTCCTGGAAATCGTATTTTTTCAAAAGCAATCAGAGGACGACTGAGGATTTGCTAAAGCGTTTCCAGAAAAGTGTGCAATTTGCATCAGATGTTTAGCCACAGGTCCGTGGACGGTGCTTGGCTTGAGAGTCTGAGGCTGTGATCCACTCAAGTACACGTAAACTTTTGTAGTCCTTGTCAGCTGTCTGTTATGTAAACTAACATCTTTAATTTCTGTCTTAGGACAGCTCAACTCTTTAGTTGTTTAGGTTAAGCCAAGCAAAACAATTCATGTTTAGAACATAATGTAAGAGTCTTTAATGCAGCTGTAGCAAGGATTTATGGCTCTCTGGCCATCGAGAAGGAGGAGGCGGAGAACTGAATAACTTTTAAATAATTTTAATAATGAAAATAAACATAAAACAACTGGCCAACTCAAAGGGGGAACTGAAAGTATGACAAACATAAATTATCCAAGCTTGGTCCTCTCTCGTCTTCCTCTGTAGTCCCTCCTCCTTTTATTCTTCCGCTCCTCAATGAGACTCGAGATCAGTAAGATTATAAGAGTTCAATTACAGATGGCAGCGCAAATACATGCAGGCCTACAGGCCTAAAAGATGCACCCGAAGAAAAAAAACACTATTCAAATTGAAACATGGTTATAATAGAAAGTAATCATGTCATTCAAAATGATATATTGTATAAATTATGTCAGAATTATATATTGTATAAATGATGTCATTGCTTATTGGAAAGCAATCGTTGCAGAAAAATGCATGTCAAGTGTATACAAGTGCTCAAATTATTTGTTGAAAAATAAAAACTTGCTTAAAGCCACAATATGTTTTTTCTTCATTAAAATTTCCAAAAATCACTACAGCAGTGTTATGTATTTTGTTGACTTATAAACTTTTATGCCACATCTTATTTATTTTATGCCACATCACGCTCATCTCTCATCAGCAGTTGCTTGAGCTGTCTCATTTTGCTTCTGTGGCTTTCAGCCTTACCCTGTATCACCATGAGAATAAATATTAAATACTGCAGCTCATTCAACTACACCTTTATTTGTTGTGAATACGTGCCATCTAGTGGTGAAAACTACATATTGTGCCTTTAAGTAAATGCAAAAGCATTCAATAATTGACAGTTTCGCAGCAACATTTGGAAACTTACGAAACATTTGGAATTTATCGTAACAGAAAACCAAGATGTAACCAACTGGTCCAATATAAAAAAGAAAACAAAACAAGAAACCTTTCTTAAGGGCGCCTGTCCACCGACGCGTTTTTCCTGAACTTGGCGCTTATTTTGTGTGTGTTGTTGCCAATGTGCTTGGGTGCTTAGGGCTAAGCGATATTACAAAAATCTCATATCATGATATAAGTCATCTCATATCCTGACAATGATATATATCGCAAAATATTACCTTTTCTTTAAGTTCAATCAATTAATAGTTTATGTACATTGACCACTTTTTTTACATTTTAAATTAGGTACTAGATTATAGTATATAAAATTTACTCATTCATATTGATCATATTTCTCAACTTCAGAGCAAATGTTTGATAAAGAATGTAGAAATATCAAATAAATATTAACTCAATATAAAACACTTTTCAAAAATAAATGATTACGGGCTCAATATAAAATATCGCTAAAGAAAATGCAAAATGTAAAAATTGTATTTTCAAGATTGCAACTTTCTCATGATGCTGTTATTCATGTGTCTGTCTGCATTCCTGTAATGGCGTGTGATATTGTGCTCATATAAATTGTCAAAAAGTATTATAGTAAACAATATATTTTTTATTACAATGTATAAACCATAGAGCAAAATATGAAACAATAGACTTTTTATATTGTCCATACGATTATATAGTCATATTGCACAGCCCTAGAAGTAAAAACAGTAACAGAAACTGATGTCCTTTAGGTGTCTACAGCTGAATATGAGCCGCTGGTGCCCTCTGAAGTAAATCTTGAGGCATTGTTGGGATCAGACACATTGTACACATCTGCAAACAATTACACACATGTTATTCACAGAAATGCATACTGAAATGTCTAATGTCTTCACATTAATTACTTTAGCCAAGTGTGAAATTATATTAATGATTCATGTTCTAGAAAATATCTTGTTAGATTTGTTATCTTACTCCTCCGTGGTCTCCTTTGTCCAGCTGAAGATGATGCTCCTCCACTGGTGCTCTGTAAGGAGATAATCAATCAAAATCAACATAATTGTAAAAGACGTAAGAATCTTTAAACATTGGTTTAATGTTAATAATTAAAGTCCTTTAGATAAGTGTGTGTAGTTACAGAATGGCATTTACCTGGGTAAACCGGGAAGTGAGTTTATCTATTTGCAGTTTTCCTCGTAGAGCCTCTCGAACCTGCAATCAAAGATTGGCTTTATTATCAAAATGACCATACTGTTGTTGCAGTGTCTTTATTACTGCTAGGCCAAATGTACAGTAAGTGGTTATTTATCTTATCATAATCTAATACAATATAAAACTGTGGAAGTGTGCCTTCCTTAAAAAAAACTAGATTTAGATGCTCAAAAGTCAGTATTGTATGTTCACATGTTTGGTGGGAGCCTTGTAAAAAGCAGGAAAATATACTATCAGACAAATAGTGAAAATAAGCCCTGCAGGGTGATGTGCTGTTGATTGTTTGTGCTGCTGTTTGTTGGTTTGTAATGTATGGCTTAATGTAATACACATTACAGCAGATCGTTAGTTTAAATGCAAACTTACAAAGTTAAATGCCTTTAGTAAAGCTTTTTACAAAGCAAAAGATGTAAACCCATACCTTGCCGTCTAAAATTGTTCCAAACAGCAAAATAAAGAATCCCTATTAAAGGAAAATTTACATAAACATGGTTATCAGTTGCAATTTTAAATTCATCAGAAAATGGACATTTGGGGCCAGATTTATGTCTAACGGCGCATAAACAGATTACAGTAGGTAACAAGAAGCAGAGCCGTTTATAATAAAGTGCATGTAATTTACTAGAATTCAGATTCAGAATAGGTTTAACATGCTTTTTTTTAGTTAAAATGACTACCACAAACCTAGTAAATCATGTTTCGTGAAACAAAAAAAGTGCTGTGTCCATGTGTTTTCAGCATTAATGCTTCACTGTGTCTTCAGTAAATGCTGACAGTAGTTTTTAATGCCAACAGATGGTTTGCACTAATACAAGCGGTTTGTAAATCCGGCCCACAATCAATACATTACACAAATCAGAATACACAAAATCTAAGCTTGCTATAAAAATGGATTTTATAGAGAAAGATAGCGATACCTGGAATGAATTGAGGAGTGTAAACAACACATGAACGCCTAATTCACGTGACACCATGGTTCCAATTCCAAATCCCCATGTTAGACCAAAGATAGGAGTCAAAAAGGCCACACATCGTACAATGACAAAAAAGGTATGTTTCTCATCTGGTTGAGTTGCGGCACCAACTCCTCTTCTCAACATCTTGTACAGAACCACAACCAAAACCACAAGGTTTATGGCTACAATAGTGAGAGCTGGAATCACAAATGCCAGCAGAGCCCTAGATTCATTCCAGTTCAGCCAGCATGCTTGTTTGGAAACATAATTCTGAGGTCCAGCTGTCGACGCAACAGTAATGGCCGATATGAGCAAAGGTGCACCGTAACCGACTGTGAAGGAAATTGTCATCATTTTGACCCTTGACATGTGGGAAAATACCATGACTGTCATGTATAAGAGCAGCATCCCTGAAATTAACATCCAGAAGAAAAGAGCCAGGTAAAAAAAGTGTACGAAGAAAACCACTGGACTGCAACGACCCACAGGGGTTGGCTTTTCTTGATCTGAGATTGCAGCTCCAATGATAAAACAGACGTTTGCAATGAGCAGGGAGATGGCAATGTTGACTAAGGAGACATGTCGCATGTAGGAGCTTTCAATTGTAACACCTCTGGATGATGTCACTGATTTCCAAACGATAGCTTCAATAATGAGGCATAAAATCAAACTGGCCATTGAAATAGATACGCCAATGTAAGTTATATAGGCTAAGATTAAACTGTCAATGACAAATGGTGACATTAGAATTGAAAAAGAGGTTGTGTGGTTGCATTCACATGTAATTATGCCAGAGTCATTTCCTACTTGCTTTACTTCACATCCAGTGGAATCCCATGCGTCAAGGTTAAAGTTCCAAAAGACACACTGAGGATTTCCCAAAGATTGATTAGTAATGTCGAACGCAAAAGATATGTTGTTAACTGTTTTATCAACCTTAACAACAACCACGTCTCCATTGATGCGCTGATTTGAATTCCCGCTGCTGTTATAATTAGTAATATTACGGGTTGGAAGGACATTGTCAAGAGTTGTGAAGATTATGATGGTTGCTGTGGTCAGATCAGGAACGTGTGGTATCACAATCTCAGTAGTTGAGTTCGACAGTGTTGAAGTTACACTGAATGAGTTATTTACTGTAGTTCTACTCAGCTGAATGGATGTTAGATTAATCGTAAACTCATCTTTGAGACGATCACTTATAATTTCTGTGGCGTTCAGAAGTTTAATGTTGGTGTTTGCTGTGGTGTTGCCATTGTTCAGAGTGTTCCATGTCCCAATGCTATTATTTGATACAATGATGTCCAATGTTTTTAAGAAACTCTGAAATAGGAAATATAAATACATGAAAATTAAGTTTATGAAGTTATTTGATTTGGATAGTATAATGAGACTATTAAATTAGAGTATGATACTATATATATATATATATATATATATATATATATATAAATCAGTTTAATTCATGATGGTAGTGAGACTATGCACACTAAATCAGCTCTAGCTTATCTTAACTAGACATCTAAATCTAAATTAAGACATCTAAATTAAAGTTCACTTCAATACATAAAGCATAAACAAACATCTACAGATATAATTGTACAAAAAAAGGTGAATATACGTACGTTCATCACTGGCTGACCGATGAAGGTTGCTTGTGCTAGATCAGCAATTTTAAAGAGTATATCCACAATTGCTTGGACAGTAGCAGCAGACTGAGTTATATTATTATTATTCTGCTCTGTGGCAAAACTGAGGTTAGCCATAAAATCTGGAATCTGTTCCAATCCCAAGGTCTAAATCGCAAAGTACAAAATATAAATGTTGGAATAATATATAGCCTAATGGATATATGATGGTTGTAGGACTGCACGATATTGGAAAAATCTGATATTGCGATATGTTATTTTGTCTGCGATTATATATTGCGATATGAATACAGTTTCACAAGATGGTTTGATGGCTCTATTTGACAGTTTTCTGGGGAGTCTAAAAGTATTCAGGTACAGAAATCACAATGAAATAAATGCTTTTCTTACTTTGCTTTGTCTCATTTCTAGTCCAAATATCTACAAATTTCTTGGATCAAGTAAAAATATTGTTTCGTTTTCACCTTCAGAAGTGACAATTAAGAGTTTTTCCTTAAAACAAGCTAAATTGTCTGCCAATGGGGTAAGTAAAGTAATATTTTTTTCAGTTTGAATTCAGTTAAATTCTGTATAAATAATTAAATACAATTAATCTGAAACGATATATTGTGCAGCCCTAGATTGTAGATACATGATCAATTGATTACCTGAATTTGATTAAGTAAATCCTTGATAACTCCAATAATACAGTTGTCCTTTACTGGTGTCCAGCCACTTGACTCACATCTGTAAGTTATGATGCCTTTTGTGCCCGTTGGACAGGTTCCATTCTTCTCGTCATTTATATTTCCAAATCCAAGTTCTTCATTTCGACAGATAAATGCTGGAAGAATATTTGATAATCATATTCAGACAGAAAAAAACTTGTACACTGTGCAGAAGAGACAGAAATAACAACTACGGAGTAATTACAAAAAGAGCTAAAACAGTCAAAACCAAAAGGTGTGCTTTATCATTTGAAAAATTGTTTTCTGGCAAAAATGTGCATTAATATACAATAAGTGCAATACATAGAATCTCCTTTTCAGCAGAACTAGAGCAAGTCATTTAACTCTCCCAACTCCAGCATCAAGTACAGTAAAATTATGTGGAAAAAAGAAAGAAAAAGAACTGATTTCAAAGAAGTGCATTGCAATGAAGTGGAAATATGATTTGGTTGTTCCAAGGATACTGTGGTTATTGGAGGTTATTACTGTATACCTTCAAAGAAGTTACCACACTGGTTAAGAATAAAAGCAAAACGATCCAAGGATGGCTACTCCTTATATATATTTTACAATAGAAAATACACCAATAAGTCAAATTAAATATTGACATGGAGTATAGATGAATAGTAACTGCACAACAGTAAAAAGCTATTTAATGCTGCAAAGGGTGAGAAAATTAAGACTTACTTGTATTGCTACTCTTTACTGTAACACTGCTCTGGCTATAACCGTATGCGAGTAGTTGTGGCAGACCCTTGAGACGACATGTAAAGGTTTGATCTGTACAAAATTCCTTTTGATTTGTATAGTTTAATGTAATACCGTCTGCTGCAGATACTGTAAAAAAATATAAATAAATAAATAAAAAACATGGTAGATTTTCAAATGATAATTCAAAACTTGAAGGTTGATAGGTCACCCAGAAATTAAATGTACTCTCACCAATTGGTTACCTAATGAGTTTTCTCTTCTGTTGAACACAAAAGAAGATATTTGGTAGAATGTTGGACACCGGCAGCAACTGACATTCATAGTAAAGAAAAAAGTACCATGGAAGTGCACCAGTTTACAGCATTATTCAAAATATCCTCTTTTGTGTTCAACAGAAGTAGGAAACTTAATCATGTTTAGAACAAGTGGAGGGAGAATAAGTGATGACAGAATCATTTTTGAGTGAAATAACACTTAATAAAATAAAACAATGATTTGAATGAACAACCTGAAACTTGTACTGTTTCACCCTGGACCCACTCAATACTGTAGCCAGCATCAACAGAACATTTCAGTAAGACACTCCCATCACATGGAATAACACGGTAATCACTACCCACAACGATTGTGGGACGTTGTTTAATAGCAATGTTTTGCCACTGAATGTAAGGTATTGTGGTCCTTTGTGTGATGCATGAATATTGACCTGCATAAGCACAAAAAAATCAATACAGAATTATTATACTTTCTTTATTGAAATGTTTCTTAAGATAAAAAAACGTTATACTTTTTATTGCTCCAATATCTTATAAATGAGTGAATGCTTTTACATTAGTCCATTATGTTAAACTACTTTTTAATTGATTTATCAGCTATGCTATTTTTACTTTCCAATTGTATCGAAATATACAAGGGTAGATCAATGATAATGACACAAAATTTAAACCTTGGTACATTTTTACACCACTGTAAAATGTGATTAGTTACTTTACAAAAAAGTGAGCACACCTGTTGTAACATGGAACTGTTAAGCTGACTTAATTTTTATAAGTTTGCACAGTTCATTTACTTATAAAATTTTAGGGTTAGGGTTATTTACTTTAAGTAAAGTTTACCAATCACTTTTTACAGTGAGGAGTCTGCTTTTTAAAATAGTGTCACATAAAATGTGAAAAATAAGTCATAAATAATTGTCATGCCACTCACCACTGTTATTTTCAGAAATGTTTTTCACTGTGAGAGTGCTATTGTCACTTGAGAGCGAGTAGTTTGTGTTGTCAAGTGCAGGATCTTTGTTATTCACTCTCCATGTTATTTGCCCTTTTGCAAAGTCCGGCTGTGTACATTTCAGGTCCAACTTTTGCAGAGGATAAACTTGACCCATTGTGAAGTCCTTTGGATCTGAACACAAAAACCATACAGTTCACTTCACACTACAACAAACTAAACCCAAATTATAACATAATAAACATGATGCAATCAAGACATGTGAAGGGTTTAAGATTAGGCACCGAATATCCTTACCACTTTGAGCAAAGGCATCTGGAGCTAATTGTATTCCTTGTGCCTGTAGTGAGCTGGAAAGAGCAGCATTTGCTGATGAAAAATCAAGGTTATTGGAGGTTGCGCTTATTGTGTAGTCTGCCAATACACTACCAGGCCTGTGGAGGGAACACAGAACACACAGAAGACACTGCATTTGATAGAAAATAAATAGGAAACATTGCTTGAAAAATGGGAAAATTGTAAAGGTAAATCATACCTGAAGGTATTAACCTTAACAGACTTACTAATGTAGCCAATTAAATTAGAATAGCTTGAGTCAATCTGTAAAAAGCAAACGTACCCAATGTATGATCAATCACATGTTAAAATAAGAAAAATAAAGTTATTTTGTGTATTAGTATTACTATGCGAAGTGAATATGTGGAAAAAGTGTCCTACCAAGCAATGTACAAATTTGAACAAGTCTTTTGCATAGAGGATACTGTAATTATACTGTTTCTGAATATTAAGTTGATTTTAGTTCAAAAAGCAAACAAAACTAAATTAAAGTTATAAGCACAGTAGTGTAATGTTAAGTTTAAGAACAAAAAAGCTAACATATGTTCATATGTTTTTTCAAAGTTACTCCAGTATTAACATCTTCAAAAAATATTTTTTTAGAACTATTTACACAAAAACAGAAGAAATAAAATAAACATGGAATACTTACAGATGATTCAAGCTTTCCAGATAAATCTTTGAAAGTCGGGTTATTAGGGATGGCAAGATTTGTGTCAAACGTCTGAGTCATTTTCAATGACAGTCCAATAACTGTAAAACAATATTTTTATGTGCATTGTACTCACGTATTTTATCAGCAGTTCTCAATATCAATATTAATTACAAAATAATAGGATGTACATTTAAAAACATTAACTCATGATAACCCAATAAATGTACTGTTATATTTCCTATATCCCTTGCTAAACAGAATATTTTCATTCAGGCATCAGATATGTTCGTGATGTTTATATTTAGATGTGCTGTGCTTTGTTAACACTCTAAACACTATATTATTACAACAAAAATCGAATTGAAATGAATCATTATCACCTTAACTGGCATTATCTTGTATTCAAAACGTTTTTACATTTTTCAAATAAAAAAACATTTCTTTTCCAAACCTTTAACTTGTCTTGACAAAGTATGTATAATATGCATGTATTACCTTGAATTTTCAACTGTGTGAATTCAAAAAGTGGGGTGACAGTTAAGGAGTTAAAATGCATAGGGGCTTATGGATTGGCTTTCCTAATGATACAAAGTAACAATTTAATGTGTCAATTATTGGGTCTGTTTATCTTTACAACCCATGTTAATAAACAGATTTGACTTGGTATCGTATATAAAGGGACTGTCACTAACAAAATACCTGTAAACATTCTTAGGCATGCATTGAATCATAAAAAGTTTAAGCAACACAAATACCTAATGATATTCTTCATCATCATCATCAGCCCACGGCTGTTATGCTGTATCTCAGATTTAGCTTTATTGGTTTATACCTATTTGTGTCGCTGTTGTTGTTGTTGGTTGTGCTGCTGC
>CAIGQV010019088.1:12533-26508 GCA_903798115.1 Danio jaintianensis
TGTTGGTGTTGATGGAGTTGATGTTGTTGGTATTGATGGAGTCGATGTTGTTGATGTTGGTGTTGATGGAGTTGATGTTGTTGGTGTTGGTGTTGATGGTATTTGTGTTGGTGTTGATGCTGTCAGGGAAAAAAAAACTTGGTTTGAAAATGAAAATTAATTTGACCTGTAGTAAACTTTTTTTTTTAAATCTTGTAAAAGACACTGACAAATCAGTATAGGAATATTTAAAACTATACACTGCAAATTATTTATTTTGGCTTATTATTTAAGGTAACAATTATTTAAGGTAATAATTTACACAAATCTAAATACCTAACGTACCTATACATGTGTTATTGATGCTGGCTAATAGATTTGAGTTTGCAGGGGTGAATCCAGACAAACATGAGCAATTGTAACTTCCTATTTCATTGGTGCAGGTGGAATTAGAACCACAGACAGATGGAGTCGGCTGACACTCATTTATATCTGGAAAGGGAGAAAAATATAATATAATATAATATAATATAATATAATATAATATAATATAATATAATATAATATAATATATAATGTCAATAACATCACACAAACATGCAAGTTCAATGAATCACCTTCCTGGCAAAGTGCTCCCACTGGAGGGAGAGTTTGAATGCATCCACAAGTGCCTCCTACAATAATATCACACACCTGATAGGCCTTGCAGGTGTTACTGGGCCAAACATGATTCGCCTCACACTGACAATCATAGTCTGTTCCATTTAAATCACACACTGTAACAGAATGGCGTGACAGTACAATAATACATAAATGGTTAAAATAAAAATGTATATGAATAAAAATTAATGTACCAGATGGATGTTTTTTGTAACAATGAATGGTAGACTGTATTAGAAAATAGCAACAATATTACACTATTATCTTTACAACATTATTATTTGGCTAACTTTAAGATCCTTCTCATCCATCGCTTTGTTTCTCATGCCATTTTGATGTTCCTACAAGTAATATGTTTTTTTCTTTTATTAAATGGAGACTCCAGATTCCAGCAATTTATCTAAAGGTTTTTCTTGCCAAAGTTGCCATAAACTAAAAATGAAAGTTATTCAAGACTATGTCATGACTGTCATGTTGGGTCACAAGATAGTGCAATTTAGCTATACTACTTGTGGTATAAATAACAAGCTCTAAAAGCCACCTAATTCAGCCAAAGTCTTATTTTCACCAGCCATAGTTACACAAATAAAAACTCAAAACAACCAGCATGGAACCTTTTTTATAGGTTTTCTGTATGTTGTTGCAAAAAACCTCTCTGCAATGTTCTTGAAAGGTTAGGTTTATGTTGCAAAAAGAAATAAAGAAAGTTTCTAGAATGTTCTTACAGTATATGTCTCAAAACGTAATCATATGGAAACATTACTATTGTCCTTTGCTCTTACCAGTCGTCATGTTAACATAAAGGAGATTTATGTTGTTCAGAGTGTAAGGCAGTGGGATTACTGTGAGGAGATGGCGTATGTTGCTTATCGGGTAATCGATAAACAAATCTATTTCAATGTCACTTTCATACATAAAAAGTGGCGCTGAAAGAAATTGAACAGAAAAACGTTTGAGAAGCACAATCTTTCATCTGCTAAATCTATAACATTATGAATCATAATATTATAATATATTATGTAGTATTCCTTTTAATTAGCATTAAAAACATTAAATGTTCTGAACAAAGAATCCAAAAATTAATCTTCACTTTACATACAGTTGTTGTGCCATGTCTCAGATTTTGTTATGGGCATACCTGTTGTTGTTGTTGATGATGATGATGATGAAGATGATGGTGTTGTTGTTGATGTTGGTGTTGTTGCAGGTGTTGTTAGTGATAGTGCTGATGGAAGAAAAGTGGCATGACATGATTTGAAAAAAATCCATACCTTCATGTAGCTATATATATATTTTTAAAACCTTTTAAATTCTTAATACTAATTCAGACAAATCAACAAAAATGACATTTAAAACTCTGCAAAAAAATAAAAATAAAATAAATCTTATTATCTAAACAAATAATACCAAAATCTGAATACTGAACATACCTGTACATGTGTTATTGATGCTGACAGACAGATTGGAGTGTGTTGGAATGAATCTATTCAAACATGAGCAATTGTAACTTCCGATTTCATTGGTGCAGGTGGAATTTGGACCACAAACAGATGGACTCTGCTGACATTCATTTATATCTGAACAGGGAACAGCACATTTTTCAGAAAGACCTGGCTATTTGAAAATATTCAAAGAATTACAATGTCAATAACATAAAATGTTTATCATGCAAATTCCAAAAATCACCTCTCTGGCAAAGTGGCCCTGCTGAAGGAAGAGCCCGAATGCATCCACAAGTACCTCCTACGATATTATCACACACCTGATAGGCCGTGCAGGTGTTACTGGGCCAAACATGATTCGCCTCACACTGACAATCATATTCGGTTCCATTCAACCCACACACTGAAAAATAATGGTGAAGAGTAAGTTACACTATTGATTAAACTTTATATTCGACTTATTATAAAACAGAATTATTATAAAGCATAATCAATTCATCAACTTTTTAAAGTTTTTTCTTGTTCCGCGCTTTGTTTCTTTTCCCAGTCAGAGTATAAAAGTTTTCTGGTCCCACTTTATAGTAGATGGCTTTAACTAATATGTACTTACACTGAATTTAATGAACTTATTGTGAAAAATACATGTTTTTACATGTACTTATTTACATGTACTTATGATTAAATACATGCATGTAATTACATATGTAATTAATTTCTGTAATTGCATTTGTAATTACACTGTTGACCATCATTGTGCATTATATTTATTTTTTGATGCAAGTATATAGTAGTCAAGGCCACCTGTTTTCTTCCTTTACCTAGAGACTTAGGTTTAGGTTTGTGCTTCCCAGAAACTGATAACCAAAGTTATTCAAGACTATTTTGTATTAACTACAAAGACAGACATCACATTAAGTCCCAAGATGATGCAATTGAACTATTCTATACCTGCATCTACTTAAAGAGCCCCTATTATGGGTTTTTGAAAATGTAGTGTGTACCACAGCTCTAAGTGAAGTGAAATATCCAGCTTAGGCTTAAATTTGAAAGTGCACCGTGTTTAAAACTATTGATTGATATATAAAAGAGTCGACTTAAATGCGTTTGTGAGCACGCATTCCACTGCCATTTGTCGGGGGGGATCGGTGTCTGAATAACACTGTTGAGAACCGGGTACTGTGTTAGTGTACTATGAAGCGTGTTTCGGGCGGCCGCTGCAATGGGATCCTATACCAATGTTGGCGACCCGGGGGTTTCACAGGCTGTACCAAAATGCTGAAGAGGAGGGGGGGGGGGGTGTTGAAATTACGGGAGTTTTCCGGGAGAAATAACAAAACGGAAGGGTGGCGGGAGATGGGTCTGAAATACAGGAGACTCCCGGGAAAAACGAGAGTGTTGGCAGGTATGCTCACACATCCACTCTGCACTCTGACTACTTCAATATTGTTGAAGCTGTGGTGGGCATTTCTCTCGTGCTGAACGCTGGACCAATCGCAACAGACTGTCATCGGTCCAATCAGCGCAGATTAGCATCGCGCTAAGGAGGGGTTTGGGAACAAATGAATCGCTGAACGAATCATATGGGAGTCGCTGGGATAATTAGGTAAAATAAATGCATATTATAAAAAAATGAAAGTGTTTTTTGACCTTGCATGCATATCAGCCTGTTGTTGGAGACCCCCGAAACCACAATATAACCCTTTTTAATGCATAATAGGGGCTCTTTAAACTAGTCTTACAAGTTCCTCATGTGAGTTGGTTAGCCTAGTTCCTATAAGACACACACTGCATCTGATAGTGACAACAGGGCGAATATTTAATTTCTACACACTGCATCTGATAGTGACAACTGGGCGAATATTTAATTTCTACAAATCTTGCAACTTCAACAGTTGACAATGTTGGTCAAACACTCAAACAAAATGACAACAAAGTGCAACTTTCAGGTGCCATCTTTAATTTTTGCCCTAATTGGCATTGAATTGTATTGTAGGATACTGTTATAAAAGGCAGTGGAGCATCTATGATCTCAGTAGACAGAATGTCATTGGAATCCGACATGTCTTGTTGTATTAATCTTATTATTATTCAGGTTTTGGTCTTGACAGTAAATATGTTTATGCAACCAGTTACAGAGCACAGAGTTCCAAAAAGTTGTGTATAATTTTTTTACTAAGCATCTATTTGAGGTATTTAGGGATATGGTAAACAGCCAGACACAGGAAAAGTTTCTTTCCTCAGGCCATCTACCTCATGAACAGTTAATTATTCCCCTACTGTGCAATAAACATGTGCAATACTTTTTCATACGCACTTGTACACAGCACCTTATAACAATATACAATGCAATACTTTCTCCATACGCATTTGTACACAGCACCTTATAACAGTATACAATGCAATACTCCTCCATACGCATTTGTACACAGCACCTTATAACTTGTATATTTATAACAAATCTGTACAAACAATTCATCATCCAGAGCTCTTTTGTCTAACTGCATCTCTGTTTAATGTGTGTGTCGTATTTTTCTCATATTTATTTTGTGTTGTCACTTGTCACTTTATGTACACTGGAAGCTTCTGTAGCCAAAACAAATTCCTTGTGTGTGTAAGCACACTTGGCAATAAAACCGATTCTGGTAACAAAAATAAAATCTCAAAATATCATGCTAGGAAAATTATTTAAACAGTTTCTGGGTTGTTACAAAAAAGAAGCTATTTTTTCTGCAATGTTCTTGCAAGGTTATCTTTGCATTACAAAAGAATATCCTAGAAACTTTTTATATTGTTTCCCAAAAAACTAAACTTATAGGAATCATATTGGAACAACATTAGAAGAACATTCGCTGTTTGCTGTTTGCTCTTACCAGTAGTCATGTCGACTACAAGGATATTTATGCTGCTCAAAGCATAAGGCGGTGGGTATAATGTGAGGAGATACTGTAATATGTCCACACTGCCAATATCAAATAAACTGACATCAATTTCACTCTCATACTCAAAAAGTGGCCCTGTAGGAACAAAAAGAATTATAATTATGCTTAGTTACAATGTTAAAAAAACATCTCCAAAAACACCATAAATGCTAATTGTCTATAAACTATTATTATCATCAAGGTTTCATTGTTTTGTTTTTTTTATTTATCAGTGCCACCGTGAGAAATTGAAATATTGTTTCTTTTCTTCTTGTTTCTCAATGTAAAAGTGTTTACATTGCCAATACAGTATAGGAGTCTGCAATCCAAATATATGTTAAAACAAAAACTTGTAAAGATACATCCAAAATATGTAAACATCAGTATTGTCAGAAACATTTGTACAAATTAATATTATTTCATTCGTATGAAAAAGTAAGATTTCAAATCCCACCCTTAAACCTACTAAATCATACTGAAATGAGATCGTACAAATGAATAAGTATTAGCCACTAGATCAAAAAGTTATGAATTGCTGTAAGATTGTGTAGGGCTCATAACATGTCAGATATCATGCGGTGATCTATGGAATTAAAAACATGCATTTGAAACATTCATTGCTTCAAAAAATGCTATTCTAATCTTTACTTAATCACGTTTCACATTTACTGGAAATACCTGCTGTTGTTGAATGTGTTGGTGATGGTGTAGGGGTTGTTAGTGGTGGAGCTGTTAGAGGGAAAACTAAAATGACTTTGAAAATTCCCTCGTACATATAAATTCTTTAAATCTTGTTGAATCAATAACTTAAAAAAGTAAATAAAAAACAGATTTAACAGAATAAAAACCAGGCAGAAGATTACAAGATTTAAAAGTCCAGTTTGATAGAACCCATAAAGATTGGAATCAAAGAAGGACAAATAGAAAAACAAATCATGTTTTTTAAGCCTTCTTTGTGTGCTAATTTACAATAGTAGGAAAAGGAAAAACTAAAACTAATTATAGAATATAGCCTACCTGTACAGATGTTATCAATGCTGATGGTGAGATTTGGGGTTGTTGGTGTGAATCCATTCAAACATGAGCAGCTGTAACTTCCTATTCCATTTGTGCAGTTGGAGTTTGGACCACAGACAGGTGGACTGACCAGACATTTATTAATATCTTTGCAAACAGAAAACCATGATTATAACCAAGCTATTAAGAATAGAAATACATTGTTTCTGTACAAATTAGCAAGCATCTCACCTTGACAGAACTGTCCATCAACTGGAAGGGCATTGATACATGTACATGAACCATCAGTGATGACATCACAGACCTGGTATGCATGACACGTGTCATTTGGCCAAGCAAACAGACCCTCACATTTACACTGATACTGCGTTTCATTCAAAGAACACACTGAAAAGCAGAGGGAAAATGCAAAACTGTAGATAGCTATTGCTAGCCGTAGTTATGCTCATCTTTATAACTTGATTAGCATCACTACTAGCTTAATAATAAATTGAAAGAAATCTGAAGAATCACAAACCTGTCGAAATATTCACAGCTGTAATTTCAGTACTATTGTCCGCTTGAAATGGAAGTGCAACGGTGGCCACAGATGATCTGATTTGGTTGAGAGCTTGAATGTCAGATACATTCACTTCCACTACCATTACGTACTCCACTGGATCTGTCCATATTAAAACATAATGTGATTTAGAAGGTCAAGAGTAAAAATTGTCTTTTTTCTCAGCAGAATACAGCATTCAGACCTACATTTCAGACATTAATGGGTATACGTTTCAGTCATTTATTGGGAGTGGCATCCCCATTGAATAACCAAACTCGCACACCGAGTTTGACTGAGTGACAATGTATTTAAATATGCAAGTGAATCACATGAATTATGGTGTGTAAAACAGCTACAGAACAAGAGAGAGTCACTCCCGAAATTGTATTCTACATTACAAATCTTTATGTTCTGTTGTCTCCAAGGGTCTGCTTCAGTTCACAGCGCACTATTGAAGTGTTGTCATCCACTTTTAATGCGGATCTGACAACGGTTACTGTGTACACTAAACAAACTGCGCTATGGGTGGAAATACCTTCTGAAGCCTTCTGAGGTTCTGAAACAAAGGGGCAGGTGTGAAAGCACCAATAGAAATACTGAATTTAAAGTTCGAAAATGTGAACAAGTCCAAGTCATGTGTTGTCATTTCGACACATCATTACTGTAATTACAATGACTTGAAGGCAGATATATAATATGCGCATATAGCAGTGAGACACGTCTGGTATGTCAAAATACAAAATAATAAGAAAATCAAAACTAGTACAATCCCAGATAGTACATGTACATCTGAGAGACGTAGTTTGAAAATTGTTTATGGAAAGATCCTATAGACATTTTTAAATGGCCTATTTCATGAATAAACTATTCTAAATAATATTTTAAATGTATATTTAATGTACAACAGGAGATCATAGATGTATTGCAAATGTATTGTAGAACTCAGATATATACAAAAACATCAAATAGAGAGCGTTCTGTGATGTACAAATGCTATCAGGGATAGGGTTTTGGCATCTTCAGTGCTTTCAGCCTTATATTAACAACAAGTTGTTCAGTTTGGTTCTTGCAGCACATTTTTGCAAATGGGGCATTTTCAGAAGTAATTCAGGTATAAAATACTATAGTCACTCCGATAAATTACTGTGTAATACAGTGAAGCACTAAAAGGTGAACGTGTGTATGTGGAACAAACAAATTCTTTCAAGTTAACTAATTGCTGTTTGATACCATTTTGCTTGTAGGCACCTCACAATAATGGCAATTACAATACTAATATGAATCCAGTTAGCGTTCATATTCTCCATTTATAACCGCAGCTAATGTTTTCCACTCAAGCTTTTGTAGTCAGCACGCAACTTAAATGCTTCACATTTTTATAGAAGTACACTGTAAAAAATATCTGTTAATTAACACTTTCCGTATTTTGTGATTCACAGGTGTTTGGGGTTTATTTATGGTTGTGAATTGGATTATGGATTGTTGATCTCTGATCTGTCCACTATTTATGTTAAAAAAATTCAACTCTGCAGTTTTAACAGAGTGACTTTTATTGACATTTTAGTAGTTTGAGAAAAGATATTGTTTAAGACATAATATATAGAGAACTAAGTTTGTAAAATACCAGAAAATGTACTAACAGCTTATTAAAAGGTTTTTATACTGTAATTTACAACACCAACCCAGACAATGTATCACTTCAACTATTAAAAATGTCAATAAAAGTCAATTTTTCTAACTTTTGAACATCAAAAGCATTTGGAGGAATGATCAAGGTCCCATAATGCAATTCAAAAGCATGAATAAGTGAAAAAAAAACATGAATCACAAAATACGGAAAACGATAGATAAAAGATATTTTTTACAGTGTAGTCTATAAATAAAGATAAAACTTCCATCAAATAATCAAGTTTTGAGATTAAATCATGCACCAAATAAAGTTTTGTTATGTGGTAAGACTTCACCGATTTATTCACTCTCACTACATTTTCATCCAAAAATGAAAATGTACTCACCATATACTCAGATGTAAGTGGTTCAAAACTTTTAAGCGTTTCTTTCTTCTGTTGAACACAAAAGAAGATATTTTGAAGAATGTTGAAAACTGTAACCATTGACTTCCACAGTATTTGTTTTTCCTACTATGGAAGTCAATATTTACAGGTTTTCAGATTTCCTCAAAATATCTTCTTTTGTGTTCAACAGAAGAAAAAAAATCATAAAGGTTTGGAACCATTTGAGGGTAAGTAAATATAAATTTTGGGTGAACTATCCATTTAAGTAAAATAATTCATCCTTATTTTTATATAGAAAACATCATTATTTGTGTATTTTAGTTGAGAACACAAATGTGAATCAAACCTGTGCTTCTTCGTCTTATATGATGAACTGGACCATCTGAGTAGCTAAACTGGAAACACGTATAAAGAAAGAAATGTTTTTTTTTTGTGCATTCCCTCTGTGAAAGAATGTTGCTGATTTCAAAAATATTTACATATAAAATATTTTTACATATAAATGTGACATGACACAATCATCTTTTTTTAACAACATGTATGTCTTAAATGTTATAAAAGTCTTAAAAGTAAAATTAGATATCATTTTGAAAAGTCATATTTATGATATATTCTATGAATTTTAAAACCTAATTTCCATACCTGTAAATCCAGACTTATGTCTGAAAAATCGAGAACCTCCGCAACACACTCATGGTTCAGCAGGACGGCTATGATGATTCCAAATAGATATATTGATATTTTCCCTGACATTGAGAAATTGCAGTCATTGTCAAGCCAAATCAGTTACATCAGATTTACACTATTTAACTATTTATACTTATAATAATAGAGAAAACTGAATAAGTCATTAGTGAAGAAAGTAGATGTTGCAGGGGAAGGGAAAGTTATTTTCATTATTAAGAAACATGAATTTAAAAAAGCAGGTGCATTGATAAATAGTAAATACTGGAATATTCCATAAAATCTTAATATAACATGTAATAGATTATGCTAAATTTCTAAGAAAAGTGTGTGGTTTATTGTACCTCCACTGGCCATGTTTTACATCCAAGGGAAATTACAGCATATTTCTTCAGAATATCATTTTTTTATTCAGAATCTTTCTGTAAAACAGTCATGACATACCATCATTTAACAACCATATAGTATTCATACATGTACAAAACAAAGGAAGCCTGATAATGATACGTGTTTAAATGATTGATGTTTTCTTTTTTAAAAGCATTGTCATGATAAAGGTCATCGTAAATGAAAGTAAAATGTATGTATCTCAAAAAACAGAAACATTTCTATGTTCTTATAAATGTACTAGCAGATATATTGAGATATTCTTAAGAAACAAACACACAACACTCTTACCTTGCATCTGGGAAAACACACATGCTGATACTCCACTCTGATTACTGAAATGATTCTTAAGTAATCTGTTTGAAGATCAACATTTTAGTTTCCTTGTCTGAGGATCCACCTACAAAACATTTCCCCTTCATTTGTTTTAATAGTTGCCAAACTTTCCATGCATCTCACATCAATGAGTTCGCTGTTTCAAAACTTATTGTACCCTCTAGAACTGTTTTAAGTTAAAGCGAGTAGTGTTAGTGTTTAATTATTAATATATTAAACGTTAAGTCTTTAAATTATTAAGGCTTTCCGAATATTGATTTTGAATTACAAACTTGCAAGAGTAGGATAGTACACTTGCAAGTATTCTTTCTGCTAATAAGTTTTCTTATTGATTAATCACTAAATAAAAGAAAGTCTTTATTTTGTCTTTATATCTTGATGACTGTAAATGTTAAATAAAAAACAACAAAGAAGACTGCAAGTTTTTTAGTTCCTGACTGACTGCATTCTTTCTCGCTCTCTCCCCCTTTTTCTCTGTCTCTCTCTTTCTCTTTCTTTCTCCGTGAAAGCTGTGTGAAGTCTTTAAATAAGAACTCTCTACATACAGTGTTGATTGTCCTTGGTGATCCGTCCTCCATTTAAAAGAGAATGTCAATAAGCCACCTTTGCCAGTAAGGGTGGGAGATCTGCAATGGAGAATCCTGAATGACGTCATAGCTGTGAATGCTTTTGTTTTAAATATAAACCCAGGTAGCATTGTCGGATGTCCCTTTTTCTTTTTCCTTTTTTTTTTGTTTATGATTTTTCACACTTTTTTTGATTTGTAATAAAAAACCCTGGCAAAAATGAGGGAATCAACACACTTATTTGAAATTACCACACTTGATATTCACTTTTTAAATTTTGTTATTTTTTCATCCCGATAGTTACTCGGTAAATCACAGAAATGACACAAAACAGTTTTTGTTGAATAACCAAACACTCTGGTTTTGTGTTAAATAACTCAAACAAAATTAAATGAAACTTTACTAATTCATAAAAAAGTCTGGCTTTCTGTTTAATAACTCAAAGAACGTTAAATGAGGCATCACAGTGACTCAGTGGTTAGCACTGTCGCCTCACAGCAAGAAGGTCACTGGTTCGAGTCCCGGCTGGGCCAGTTGGCGTTTCTGTGTGGAGTTTGCATGTTCTCCCCGTGTTGGCGTGGGTTTCCTCCAGGTGTTCCGGGTTTCCCCCACAGTCCAAAGACATGCGCTATAAGTGAATTGGATAAACTAAATTAGCCATAGTGTTAGAGTGTGTGTGTGTGTATATAAAAGGAAAACAAACAGACAGACCACGGAAGACATCAAACCACAATGACAGAAAAACGCAAACCAATTTTGCCTTGAAAACAAAGTAACAAAGGACTAATTGGGATGATGATTCCATATGTCCATATATTTTTCCTCAACTTGATTAATCAAACTAATGTCTGTTAATTAAAAAATATATATAATAATAATAATAATAATAATAAAAAAAATTATTTATATATATATATATATATATATATATATATATATATATATATATATACACACACAATGGTGTGAAAAAGTGTTTGCCCCCTTACTGATTATCTATTTTTTTCCACGTTTGTCACACTTTAATGTTTCAGATCTTCAAACAAATTTAAATATTAGTCAAAGATAACACAAGTAAACACATCATGCAGTTTTCAAAATGAAGGTTTTTATTATTAAGGGAAAACAAAATCCAAAACTACATAGCCCTGTGTGGGGTGCTGGCCAAACTTTTTCACACAGAGCTATGAAGTTTTGGATTTTGTTTTTTCTTAATAATAAAAACATTTATTTCAAAATTAAAACTGCGTTGTGTTATCTTTGACTAATATTTAAATGTGTTTGATGATCTTAAACATTAAAGTGTGACAAACATGCAAAGAACAAGAAATCAGTAAGGGTGCAAACACTTTTTCACACCACTGTGTGTTATCACATTATCAGTGTTCAGCTATTAAACATTTGTTTTGTGTGTGTTGCAGTTATGTGGTTTGTTTATTTGCTTTGAAGTAAAGAAATTGAGTGAACATCATCTAAGTGTGGTGATCATTTTACTAAAACAAATGTAGACTTTAGGGGGTTTTTTCACTTTAAGGTTTTAGCTAATTTATTTTATCCTTTAATTGATTGAGACTTTTCCTTTGTAAGTTATTATTTGTGGCTATATACTTGGACACATTGATCTTGGTGCATTTTCTTTTGGGTCAAGCAAAAATTACAATTTATGACACTAGGAAAGTAAAAATGTAACAATTTACGTGGCTGCTTACACACTGTCTGTTTTAAATGAACTATTTTTTGATAGATTTTTATTATGTGTTTGAAATGATTTGTTGCTATAAAGGGGTTTTATGTGATGTGTATTTTATTCTGTCGATGGATACAGGTTATTTTGAACATTCTTCAAAATATCTTCTTTTGTGGTCAACAGAACAAAATAACTCAAACTGGTTGGGAACAAGTCAAGGCTGAGTAAATGATTAAATGTTTATTTGTTTAAGTGAATTGTCTGTTTAAAGGTCTCTCTCTCTCTCTCTCTCTCTCTCTCTCTCTCTCTCTCTCTCTCTCGTTTAAAGGGGAGTTTCATAGAATCTGATATGGTACTTTTAAAGCTTACATTTTTCTGCTCCCCCCCAAGACATTTGTTTATATATTGGACAGTCTAATGTTGTCAAAATAATGATTTTTAATACCGAGCATTCCTGAGTAAAATTATATTCTTGCAAGTATTCTGTCTGCTTATAAATGTACAACTTTTCTAGGTGTTTTCTAATAACTAGCCTAAACATAAACAGTGTATATTGACTTTATAATTTGATGACTGTAAATAAAAAGAAAACCAGAAAGCTATTCCAATCCTGACTGACTGCATTCCTGTTTTACTTTTCCTAAATGCACCAGTCCTGAAGGCTGCAAGTAAAGTTTGAAAGAATCTGATAGGTATTTTTTCCTCTAGCATGTTTTCTGATCACATCTGGGTTATTAAATAAATGCTTTTGACCTAACTGTTGAGCAAGGAGTTTGATATGAGGAACTGTATGTAAAAAAATGCAACCAGCTTTACAGAACACCGCTGCTGGAGTGGTGCTCTTCTTCCTTTTCTATGGTTTCCGGGACTCTAATGGGCCTGCAATGTTCATGCAAATATATTTAGAAATGAAACTCTTTAGAGAATGAACAATGACTTCAAAAATCATTAATACCTCACCCCACATATTTGTGGTCTCACACAAGCTTATGCGTTGAGATGGTAATACAGACACAACTTGCGTTAGCACATACAACCTGTTTTACAAGAACATGTAGGACCTGTTTTTAAAGGCCACAAAAGCTATTAGCATGCGTTTTTGCTGCCCCCTGCACCTGTTTAGAGCAAATTATGCCTGTTTGCTTCTCTAAGAGAGGCCAGACAATAGACTGATGTTTTAGATGTTGTTCAACTTATACAACCTTATTGTCACTTTCCTGAAATAAGACCCATGACTATTTACTAAAATAGTGCACCTACTACAAAATAAGACATAATTCATTGTGCTCTTTCATCAGTGCAAAAAAAATGATTCATTGGTAATGTTGTGTTGAATTAGCCATAAAATCATAGGTAATATCCCAGAGTCATACATCAGTTTTATATCCACTAGAGGGCGGTTAACTGTCAAAAATATAGGTCATAAAATAAGCTGCTTTCACAACCTATTTGGTCGTTGTTGTTGTTGTTGTTGTTTTATAAAACTCGGTGGTTCAGAACAATGTTCTTGTCTTAGCATGCATCTTTGACAGCTAAAGAAAACGCCTTTCCTTTTGTTTGTTACAGTGACATGATCTCACCTCACAACTCATGGCAGCACACTCCCTCAAGAGGTTGAGAGTATGTTGTACAGTATATTTTTAGAAAATTAGTGAAAAATTTCAATAGTTTGAATATATATATATGTGTGTGTGTGTATATATATATGTGTGTGTGTGTGTGTGTGTGTGTGTGTGTGTGTGT
>CAIGQV010019088.1:43388-56347 GCA_903798115.1 Danio jaintianensis
GCGACTCTACCTGACCGAAGAGAGTAAAGACCTGCGACTCTACCTGAACGAAGAGAGTAAAGACCTGCGACTCTACCTGCGCGACTCCACCGAGCAGGGACACAGACAGGGCACTTGAGTATCGCTCTTTGATTTGTATTTAGTTCTATCTAGCTCTTATCTGTGTATCTAGCCTTATTTCTTTCATTTACTTTCTCTCGCGTTATTCTTAGCATTAACCATGTGTTTTCAAATTCCTACTGTCAATAACATTCATAAATCTTTTGGATCACGTCGTAGACAACGCAACACTGCTAATTTGATTACTATTCATACATCTGCATCCAGTGCACTTTCTATTCCCATAGGCTTATGGAACTGCCAATCTGCTGTCAACAAGGCAGACTTTATTCCGGCCATGGCTAAACACTCTGGTCTCTCTGTTTTAGCACTTACTGAAACCTGGATCAAACCAGAGGACAATGCCACGCCCGCTGCCATCTCCAATAACTACACTTTCTCCCACAGCTCCCGTACATCCGGTAGAGGTGGGGGAACCGGTCTTCTCATCCCAAATGAATGGAGGTTCAAACAACTTGCATCCTCATGTGACAACACCTCCTTTGAATCGCATGTGGTAAATATTATTCATCCTGTTAGAATTACTTTTGTAGTCATCTACCGCCCCCCAGGTCAGCTTGGACAATTCTTGGAGGAGTTCGATGTCCTCATGTCTTCTTTTCCTGAAGATGGCACCCCTCTTGTGGTACTTGGAGACTTCAACATCCACCTTGAAAAATCCTCAGCTGCTAACTTCAACAACCTGACCGCATCGTTTGACCTTAAACGACTTGCCACGCCTGCAACCCACAAATCTGGTAACCAACTTGATCTCATCTACACACGCTACTGCTCCACTCACCACACTCGGGTAACCCCGCTGCATACATCAGATCACTTACTTGTCACTCTTGATCTCGACGTCACCGCACCCGACACGACACCTCCTTCCTCGCTTGTAACCTTCCGACGCAACCTGCTCTCTTCTATGCTGACCCCACCTGACCAGCTCGCTCTACTAAACACTGACAGTGCCACTGACTCTCTATGCTCCACACTAACATCCTGTCTAGATGGTTTGTGTCCACTCGTCTCTCGAGCGGCTCGTGCTACCCCCTCTGCTCCGTGGCTATCTGATGTTCTCCGTGAACACAGATCCAGGCTCAGGTCTGCTGAGAGAAAGTGGCGCAAATCTAACAATCCTGCCGACCTCTCTCTCTATCAGTCGCTCCTCTCTTCTTTTTCTACTGACGTCTCAGCGGCCAAGACTCAGTTCTACCATACTCGAATCAACAACTCACCTGACTCTCGGACTCTCTTCAAAACCTTCTCTGCTCTTCTTTGTCCTCCTACCCCGCCTCCCTCCTCGGACTTGACGGCTGATGATTTTGCTTCCTTCTTTGTAAAGAAGACCACCACCATCAGCAGTCAGTTCACTGCTCTGCTTCAGATGGACCACGCTCCGACTCCTGAGACCTCGCTCCCCTCTTTCTCTCCACTAATGGAGGACGACATTGCAAAGATCATTGCCTCCAGCCACCCAACTACCTGCCCGCTGGATCCTATCCCCACCCATCTACTTCAGGCTATCTCTCCATCGGTCGTCCCTGCACTCACACACATCATCAACTCATCTCTAAACTCTGGTACATTTCCTACAGCCTTTAAGGAGGCTCGCATCACCCCACTCCTAAAGAAACCCTCTCTTAATCCTGCACTTCTAGAAAACTACAGACCGGTATCTCTCTTGCCCTTCATTGGAAAAACTCTGGAGCATGTCGTCTTTGACCAACTCTCATCGTTACTTACTCAGAACAACTTCCTGGACAGCAAACAGTCAGGCTTTAAGAGGGGCCACTCCACGGAGACCGCACTGCTCTCGGTTGTTGAAGACCTAAGACTGGCTAGGGCAGCCTCTAAGTCATCGGTCCTCATCCTACTGGATCTTTCAGCTGCTTTTGACACGGTTAACCATTGTATACTCCTTTCGACCCTCAAGACCTTGGGAATCTCTGATACAGCTTTCCAGTGGTTCCAGGTCCTTCAGGGTATCGTGGAAAGGTGAAGTCTCGGAATCGCAACATCTCAAGACCGGCGTCCCTCAGGGCTCAGTGCTCGGACCGCTGCTCTTCTCGATCTACATGACATCATTGGGATCCATCATTTGAAAGCATGGCTTTTCCTATCACTGCTATGCGGACGACACGCAGCTTCACCTTGCGTTCCATCCTGATGATCAATCGGTTTCATTACTCGTCTCGGCATGCCTGAGTGACATCTCGCTCTGGATGAGGAACCATCACCTACAGCTGAACCTTACGAAAACTGAACTTCTCGTCATCTCCGCCAACCCTAAGATCCGTCACAACCTCTCTGTTCAACTGGGATCATCGACCATTGCCCCGTCCAGAACAGCAAAAAACTTGGGAGTAATAATCGATGACCAGCTAACCTTCACAGATCATATTGCCAACACTGCCAGGTCCTGCAGATTCCTTCTCTACAACATTAGGAAGATCAGACCTTTTCTCTCAGAGCATGCTGCACAAATCCTGGTACAAGCTCTGGTCCTGTCCAGGCTGGATTACTGCAATGCTTTACTCGCTGGACTCCCGGCCTGCACTATCAAACCTCTACAGATGATACAGAATGCAGCGGCAAGAGTGGTCTTCAAGGAACCGAAAAGAGCCCATGTAACACCCCTCTTTGTCAGGTTACATTGGCTCCCTATAGCCGCCCGCATCGAATTCAAAGCTCTGCTAATATCCTACAAGACCACCACAGGTTTAGCACCCGCCTACCTTTACTCACTAATACAGACATATTTACCCTCCAGATCACTGCGCTCTGCTAACGAGCGTCGTCTCATGGTGCCATCCCAAAAAGATAAGAAATCACTCTCCCGCACTTTCTCTGAATCGGTCCCACGATGGTGGAACGATCTGCCTCCTACAACGCGTTTGGCAGACTCTGTGTCCATCTTTAAAAATCGCCTTAAAACTCATCTCTTCCGTCTACACCTGACCCACTAATAAAAAATAAAAAATAAAAAAAAAACCTTGACTGCACTTAGCTCGTATATTGTGTTTTACCTACTCAAGACTAGTCCGATTTCACTTATGTATGCTTTGTTTCCTCTTGTACTGATTGCTTCTTTTGTGAACCTCAATTGTAAGTCGCTTTGGATAAAAGCGTCAGCTAAATGACTAAATGTAAATGTATTTTTATGTCTTTATTGTCTTGCATAAGTTAAAATCTAAAATAAAATACATACTACAAATAAATAAATAAATCATCCAATGTTACTGCACAAAAGCTGAAAAGGATGAGAAAATAAAGACTTACGTTGATCAGTGTTCTTTACTGTGACACTGCTCTGGCTATAACTGTATGCAAGGAGTTGCGGCAGACCCTTGAGACGACATGTAAAGGTTTCCTCAATACAATTTTCACTTGGAGTAGTGTAGTTTAATGTGATACCATCAGGTCCAGATTCTATAAAATCACAATTTGTTTTTACTAAAAGATGGTGGATTTTTAAAACATAATTCAAAGCTTAAATTGTGACTTCTGAATTTTTTTTGGAAAAAAGACCACCAATTTGCATGAACAACCTGAATCTTGTACTGTTTCACCCTGGACCCACTCAGTACTGTAGCCAGCATCAACAGAACATTTCAGTAAGACACTGCTCCCATCACATGGAATAACACGGTAATCATTACCCACATTGATAGTGGGACGTTGTTTAATAGCAATATTTTGCCACTGAATGTAAGGTATTGTGGTCTGTTGTATGATGCATGAATACTGACCTGCGTAAGAGCAATACAGAATCATTATTCATTTACAGAGAAACCCTTATACTTTGTTTATTAAAAAAGATGTTTCTTAAAATAACTAAACTTTATTCCTTTTATTGCAAATAAAACAATATCTAACAATAGCCCCTTTCACACATACAGACCTTTCCGGAAAATTACCAGCATATTTCCGGAAAGAGATCATGTGTGAATAGGCCCTTTTTGAAAATACCAGTAAATTTGTTCCGCCAAATTGTGGAAGGAAAGAACAGAAGTAAAATTGCAGAGGGAAAGAGCTTGTACATGTTTAGAATGCGCTGACGTGAGACATCTACCCCGACCAATCAGAACATTCAGAAGCAATTACATCCTTGCTGTTTATGAAAATAAAAGCCTTTAAATACTTTTCCAGACACATTTAGCTGCTAGTTGTTAGATAGCGTTTCTGTGTTCCTTCTTAATGCCAACTGTTGAAAAAACAGATCTTTTAGAGGTCATTTCTGGTTAATGATGTCAGAATTTACCAGTATTTTGGAATGGATGTGTGAATGGTCTTTTCTGTAAAAATTCCGGAACATCCTTGCTTGTGTGAACAGCGCTTTTTTGAATCTACCGGTAAATTTTCTGGATATTTACCGGTATCACTGTGTGAAAGGGGCTAATATCTATCTATAGTCTAGATCAGGTTTAAGTACGCTTTGATTGATTTATCAGCTATGCCATTTTTACTATCACATTTTATCAAAATTTGCAGTAGTAGATCAATGGCAATGACACCAAAATCTCAAACTTTGGCACAGTTTTACATCACTGTGAAGTAAATTCGTTGTGTAACTTGGAACTGTTACATTGATTTAACTGAATTGAACTGTGCACATACGGTAGTTCATTACTTACACATTTTCAGGCAACAGCAGCTTTCATACACATTTTCCGAAATCATATTTAAGCACTTTTCTATTATTTTCCATGTGCATTTTCAAAATTTTCAGCACATTTTCATCAGGTGTAGCAAATGACATATTTATACTCCTCATCATTATTTCAGATGCTGCTTATTATAGTTTTCTATAGTAAAGTATAACATTTTAAGGAAAATGTTTGATGGCATGTTTGCCCCAAGGCCATCATTGAATTACTGTCTTAAATGTCATTTACTCACTTAATCTTAAATATGCCATCTTTCATCTTAAAGTTTATTCATTTTAATGTCATGTATTCAGTCATGAAGTGGAAATCTCCATGTTTTTTTGTTTTCATTTTACGCAAAAACAAAAATATGTATTTTATATAATTTAGTTAATTTATTATTACCTATTTAGCACAACATAGGCTCACTCTGACAATGTAGCCCTATATACATTTTTGGAGATCACGAATTATGTAGCCAGAGGTACGTGTGGCTGCATTTTGTCTTTAAAACGAATGGTACAGGGCGGTATGACGCTGTTCCTTTTTGGGCTTACCAGCTGACCGCTTTTCTTCCGCTGTTACCAGTTTGTCCAGTGGCTCGCCGCGTACGTCGGCGGACTTGAGATGCAGAGCAGAGTTGACCTCGACGACGGGGTTCGAATCCGGTGAAGAACGGTTCCAGAAAGCAGGTAAGTCAGAAAACAAAAGCCAAAAAATAAAATAAACAAGTTAATAACAGGGTGAGAATGTGGTAAAATCTGAAAATGTGGTAAAAACTTCTTTTTCTGGATTGCTTTTGAAAACACTGTCGGTTGGGTTTAGGGAAGTGGGTGGGCGCTGGTCAATCTGTGCTTTTGAAAACACTATTGGTTGGGTTTAGGGAAGGAGGTGGGTGGGTCAGTCGATCGGTCAGTCAGTCAGCCAACAGCGGCCTCTGGTGGATTTACGCGAGAAGAGCAGGCGCGAATGGAACTTGCGAGAGAAATATGAGATCTCAAAAAGTGTACACAGCGGCCTCTGGCAGATTCGCGAAAACAAAAACTGCAAAACAACGTAGCTCCTGGGACGTATTTTGGCACTCTCCAGAAATGTATATAGGGGTGCGGAATCAAAATGAGCCTGGGCTGATTTAATAAGATCAATTATTATGAGAGCAACATGGTTACATTAAGCACTTGATCCCCAATTAAATCACTTTTCAAACCCTGAAAACACTAACTTAAAATTCTAATATTTTACAATTTTCACCACCTGTAAAAACTTGCAATGACTTTACTCACCTTTTTAAGTAAAGCCAAAAAATCTCTTTTTTACATTGAGTAATAATCCTAAAATAGGATTGTGCAATATAAGGTAAGATAAATTTCATGACAACACAAGATGAATTTCATGTCACTCACCACTGTCGGATTCAGTTATGTTTTTCACTGTGAGAGTGCTATTATCACTCGAAAGCGAGTACTTTGTGTCATCTAGTCCAGGGTCTATGTTATTTACTCTCCATGTTATTTGCCCTTTTGCAAAGTCCGGCTGTGTACAGTTCAGTTCCAGCATTTGCAGAGGATAAACTTCAGCCATTGTGAAGTCCTTTTGATCTGAAAATAAAAACCATACAGTTAACTTTATCCTTTAACAAACTAAACCCAAATATTAACATAATAAACAGGATGCATTCAGAAAATGTGAAGGGTTTATGATTAGGCATTGATTACACTTACCACTTTGAGCAAAAGCATCTGGGGCTAAAATTGTTCCTTGTGACTCTAGTGAGCTGGAAAGAGCTGCATTTGCTGCTGAAAAATCAAGGTTATTGGATGTTGCGCTTATAGTGTAGTCTGCCAATACACTACCACACCTGTGGAGGAAACACAAGACACTGTATTTACATTGTATTTGATAGAAAATTAATAGGAAACATTGTTTGAGAAATGGTAAAATTTTAAAGGTGTATCATACCTGAAAGCATTAACCTTAACAGACTTACTAATGTAGCCATTTAAATAAGTAGAATAACTTGAGTCAATCTGTAAAAAGCAAAAGCAGTCAATGTATGATCAATCGTATATATTATAATAAGAAAGTTAAAAAAGTTATTTTCTTTATTAGTATCACTGCATCATATGAATATGTGGAACAAGCCTCCCACCAAGCCGTTTTATATTTGAAAGAAGTCTAATAGACCTAGGCTAAATTTGGGCTGTCAGTGAAAATCTAATAAACATCTAACAATAGTCAAAAAATAGACTCATCAAATACACAGATTAGACAGCCTTCACATGTGTAGTCATTCGTTCCTGTCTATGGAAAGCCCAAATTTAGCCAGGATGTCTATGTCATCTACATATTTTTTAAACCAAAAAAAATTACTTGCTGTGCTCTTATATACAAGGCTTTGCAATGATAATACTGTGATTATACTGTTTCTGAATGTTAAGTTGATTCGATTAAAAAAACAAGCAAACAAAACTAAATAAATAGTTATAAGTGTATCGTGTTAAGTATAATAGCAATAAAAACAAACATGTGATATAATTTCTTCAAAGTATTTCTTCTTTTAGTATTAACATCCTCAAAATATTTTTCACACAAAAAAAAGATAAATGGATGAGTGGATAAAATAAGCAATAAATACTTACAGATGATTCAAGCATTCCAGATAAATCTTTGAAATTTGGGTTATTAGGGTCGGCAAGATTTGTGTCAAAAGTCTGAGTAATTTTCAATGACATTCCAATATCTGTAAAGCAATATTTTATGTGCATTGTATCAATACATTTTTGCCTCGATATTAATATTAATCTACAAATAATACTAATATAAACATTTAGGAACTCATGATAAATGAGTTAAAAGTTTAGGAAGATTTAGAGACTCATGATAATCAATAAATGTATTATGTTCCTATATCACCTGCTAAAACAAAATATATTCATTCAGATATCAAATATGTGCAATATGTAGATTTAGAGGAGGAGCGCAGTGGGTATCGCTGTCGCCTTACAGCAAGAAGGTCGCTGGTTCGAGCCTCAGCTGGGTCAGCTGGCATTTCTGTGTGGAGTTTGCATGTTCTCCCCGTGTTTGCATGGGTTTCCTCTGGGTGCTCCGGTTTCCCCCACAAGTCCAAAGACATGCGCTATAGGTGAACTGGGTAAGCTAAATTGTCTGTAGTGTATATGTGTGTGAATGGGAGTGTATGGGTGTTTCCCAGTGATGGGTTGCAGCTGGAAGGGCATCCGCTGCGTAAAACATATGCTGGATAAGTTGGCGGTTCATTCTGCTGTGGCGACCCCTGATTAATAAAGGGACTAAGCCGAAAAGAAAATGAATGAATGAATGAATTTAGGTTTCAGATGATATGTGCTGTTGTTAACAAAACTATTGTATATTATTAGAACAAAAATCATGAATGAAATAAAACATTAAGTTAAAATGCAAAGGGGCTTATGGACATATAATTGGCTTTCATAAAGATATAAATTAATAATTTATTTTAAAGTACAACTCTCACTATTAATAAACCATTAACTATGACTTTAAGATCAATAAACACCTAATTTGAGTTTTATTAGTAGTTTTAAGGTAGTTGGGTTTAGGTATTAAATATGATTAGGAATGTAGAATAAGATCATACAGAATTTTTATTTTATAAGTACAAATAAACAGCCAACATCTTAATAATAGACTAGACAGGTAATAAGTCACCAGTTATAGGGATAGTTCTAGTAAAATTGAAAATCTACTCACCCTAAAGTCGTTCCAAGCATTCATTCAAGTTACTTTGTTCTGCTGAACACTAAAGAAGATATTTTGAAGAAAGCTAAAAACCTGTGACCATTGATTATATTGTAGGAAAAACAAATACTATGTAAGTCAATGGCTACAGGCTACATGGCTACAGGCTTTCTTTTGTGTTCAACAGAAGAGAGAAAGTCAAATATGTTTGGAACAAATGAAGGGCAAATGTAAATCTTGACAGACCGTCACTTACAAAATACCTGTAAGAGTTCTTAGATCATTAAAGGTTTAAGCAACAAAAAAACTATTCATCATCTTGATCATTATCATCATCACATACAGCTGTTGTGCTGTATCTCAGATTTAGTTTTAATGGTCATACTGTACCTATTTTTGTTGGTGCTGGAGTTGGTGGAGGTGTTGATGTTGACAGTTGTTGATGTTGTTGGTTTTAAAAGTGGTGGTACAATTGAAGAAAACTGAAATCACTTGGTTGGAAAACTGTACATTTAAATTGTTTTTTTAGATGAAAATGCTGACAAATCAGCATGAAATGCTCTATACAAATTTATCTGATGTAATAATTGACACAAATCTGTATACAGAACATACCTGTACATATATTACTTGCCGCAGTGAATCCATCCAAACATGAGCAACTATAACTTCCTATTTCATTGGTGCAGATGGAATTTGGACCACAGACAGAAGGGCTTGGCTGACACTCATTTACATCTAGAAAGGGAACAATGGAAAAGTGTCTCATTATTTCAAACACTTAATTGTACTTGGTCAACACTTCGTGTCAACACAATAACAAACATGTGCAAATTCAATGAATCACCTCTCTGGCAAAGTGGCCCCTCTGGAGGCATCCACAAGTGCCTCCTACAATATTATCACACACCTGATAGGCCGTGCAGGTGTTACTGGGCCAAACATAATCCACCTCACACTGACAATCATATTCTGTTCCATTCAAATCACACACTGTAATAGAATGGCGAGACGGTACAGTTACATTAATGATTACTCACTCACTCACTTTATTTTGGCTTATTCCCTGCTTTATCAGGGGTCGCCACAGTCGAATGAACATTAATGATTAATATATTTCAAGAGTTCGCACTTAAATATTGCTTGATACTAATTGCAGGTTTGGCATGCTGTCCCGGGAGAGAACCCTGAGCTTGGAGATAATTGAGCCCAGGGCTCCCGTCTGGTCATTTAGCATAAAAAGGGGATCCGAGATTCCCTTTTAAAGGAGGAGATGGGGTGGACGGGGGATTCTTCAAAAACTAAGATAAAGGAAGTAAAGTGAAAATGGGCTATTTATTGTAGGCTTGGATTAATCTGATTGGTTTATCGATGATTGCAGATAAGAGACCAGCCACAATCAATCATATCACGTGCTCCTCTCAAAAATTTGTTTATAAAACTTCACTTATTATCACAAGAAATTAGATCATGTGTAAAAAGATTTTCAAAACTGACACTGATGATTTTTTAGACAGTGATTAGAAATGGAGGTGCCTTTTGTTGTCCACTAAACTTTGTATACTGCTTTTACAAGACAGCATTTTTTAGCTTTCGTTTAATCACCAGTCTTGACATAAAGTTAGCTACAGACAGCAGTGACATGAGAAAGTGTGAGCATTGCCTAGACCATAGGTCTCAAACTCAGTTCCTGGAGGGCCACAGCTCTGCACAGTTTTGCTCCAACCCTAATCATACACAGCTGATCCAACTAATCGAGGCGTTCAAAAGAGTCATGAACACCTTCATTAGTTGGATCAGCTGTGTTTGATCAGGGTTAGAGCAAAACTGTGCAGAGCTGCGGCCCTCTAGGAGTTTGAGACCTATGGCCTAGACACTGGTACATTGCTATGGACAACAGCCACTCAATGCTGTGATTAATCAGTCAAACTCAATTTCCAAAGTTGTCTAATGCTGGTTTTTTTTTTATCAAATGTTTGATTTTTTTCATACGGCAACACAGGCTCATTGGAAATATGTGCCTCAGCCTACATTTTTGTGAAATGTAAAATACATTGCTCTGGGTATGTTTAGTTGCACATATCAGATGACAAATCCACTAAAGGGCGCTATCTACATTTTGCAAATATGTTACTTAGGTTATGTCTTGTTGTATGTTGCAGATACTTTGATGAGAAGGCAGTGGTTATCATTCAGATCACAGTGAACCACAGACCTAAACTCAACCGATAGTGTTTTGAAAAGCAAGTCTAAGAGAAAAGTGCACTGCAACCATGTATGTTTACCTTGATTTTACAGTACTCTTATCTCTTTTGTGGAACCATGCTTCGCTGCACTCAAACCCGAACACTCTGCATCACAAGTACAACACCATACAAATATTTTTTTGTTTGTAAAAAAAGTCTATTAGATATCTAAACATGGTTAAAGTTTTCTAAACAAGGCTAAGTTTGGGCTTTCAATGACAATATAATAGACCTCCAAAAACAGCCCAAAACTAGTTATCAAATTGACAGAAACACATATGTGAAGTCTGTCTATTCTGTGTATTTGATGACTACTCTAGTTTTCAGCTGTTCTTAGAACCTGTTCTAGATTTTCACTGACTTCCCAAATTTAGCAAGATGTCTATGTTTAGATGTCTATTAAACACAAAATTGCTTGGTGGGTTCCTTTACCAATTTCAGTGCGCTTTGTGCTTGGCAACCATCAATTGTTCTCTCAGAGGATAATGAACTGACAAACCATTGCTGCAGCTCAGATACAAGTTTTACTTATTGGAGGAAATTAAAAAGCACTGCAGTGTTTGGATGCGCTCCGTTTGTCTGAGGTAATCTTGTTATTACTGAAATGTGTATATTCCATACAAAGAATCAAGCTAATTTGTTAGTCACATGACTCATGGTGCGATGACAAAAATGCAACCCAGACTCATTCTGAAAACGTACCGCTGTATACATTTCTGGAGAGCGCCAAATACGTCCCAGGAGCTACGTTTTTTTGCAGTTTTTGTTTTCGCGAATCCACCAGAGGCCGCTGTGTATGCTTTTTTCAGATCTCAAATTTCTCTCGCAAGTGCCATTCGTGCCTGCTGTTCTCGCATAAATTCACCAGAGGCCACTGTCGACTGACTAACTGACTTACTGAATGACTGACTGATCGACTGACCTACTCTCCTCCTTCTCTAAACCCAACCAATAGTGTTTTCAAAAGCACAGATGGACCTACCCACCCACTTTCCTAAACCCAACCGACAGTTTTAAAAAGCAATTCCAGAAAAAGAAAAGCCCTCGCCTGATTTTTACCACGTTTTGAGATTTTACCACATTCTCACCCTATTATTTACCTGTTTATTTTATTTTTTGGCTTTTGTTTTTGTCTTACCTGCTTTCTGGAACCGTTTTTCACCGGACTCGAACCCCGTCGTCGTGGTCAGTTCCTTTCTGCGTCTCAAATCTGCCGGCGTACATGATGAGCTAACTGGACAAACTGGTAACAGCGGGAAAGCCGTCCATACGGAAGTAAGCGGCCAGCTGGTAAGCGCCAAAAGGAACTGCGTCATACCACCCTGTAGCGTTGTTTTTAAAAAACGAAATGCAGCCATACGTACTTCTGCCTACATAATTTGCAATTTCAAGAAATGTAAATAGGGCTACGTTTTCAGAATCAGCCTACGTTGCAAAAATCTAGGCTGAAGCATGTATTTTCAATTAACGTGTTGCATGCCTCCCTACATCATTGTTGGAAGGTTAGCTTTTGTTTAAGAAAAGGGGGAAAAATATGAAATAAAAAACAGAATTATATGGGAATGTTCTGTGTTTGCTATTTGCTCTTACCAGTCGTCATGTCAACATAAATGAGATTTATGCTCCACAGAGTGTAAGGCAGTGGGTTTACTCTGAGGATATACTGTAAGTTGCTTATTGGGAAAGAGGTAAAGAAATCTATATCGATGTCACTTTCTTATTTAAGAAGTGGCACTGAAAGAAAACAAACAGAATAAAAATGTTTCAGAAGCACTAACAATTATCTTGATAATGATAAAACCATCTCAAAGAAAAGTTCTATTGAATGCACTAGAGAGACTAGAGATAAACAAGATACAAATCATCTACTAACTCCATAACATGTTAGACATTAAGTTAACATCGTTACAGTGTTTTTTTTTAAATTAGCATTAGGAACACTTAACACTCTGCATAACAAATAATACTAAAACTAATTTTCCATATCATCATTACATACATTTGTCATGCTTTATCTCAAATTTAGTTTGACTGGGCATACCTATATTTGGTGTTGTTGATGGTGTTGTTGGTGTTGATTTTGATGGTGTTTTCGATGTTGATGTTGATTTTGATGGTTTTGATTTTGATGGTGTTGGTGATGTTGATTTTGATGGTTTTGATTTTGATGGTGTTTTCGATGTTGATGTTGATTTTGATGGTGTTGTTGATGTTGATTTTGATGGTG
>CAIGQV010019088.1:56357-83835 GCA_903798115.1 Danio jaintianensis
GGTATTGTTGATGTAGATTTTGATGGTTTTGATGGTGTTGTTGATGTAGATTTTGATGTTTGTGATGGTGATGTTGTTGTCGATTTTGATGGTGTTCTTGATGTTGATTTTGATGGTGTTGATGGTGCTTGTGTTGGTGTTGATGCTGTCAGGAAAAACAAAAATGACAGTACTGGGTTTTAAAATTATTATTTTTAGTCTCAACAACTATAAGTAAAGGCTGAGGTCTCATTTATAAAATGTATTAGCATAGAAGTGGTCCTTAAAGTGAACGTACTGCAGAATAATTTTCATTTATTTATTAGTGATTATGGCTCATATTATGATTTAAACTTGTCAATATTTAAGTTAAATATTTACTTAGAGTTCACTTAAAGCTTCACACATTCTCCTGTTTAAGTTTGTTTTTTATAGATCATAAATTTTGCGTGGTAAGTGATGTTTCCACCCATTTTCTGCACACGCCACATTTAAAAATAATACCCCTGGTCCCAAACACTGGCTTTGTAAACAAAGCAATGGCAAATCACTCTCTCAAAACAAATGGCTTAAGGAAAATAATTAATCTATATTTTTATATAGATAACATCATTATTAGTGTATTTTAGTAGAGAACACAACTGTAACCAGACCTGTGCTTCGTCTTATATGATGATCTGGACCATCTGAGTTGCTAAACTGGAAACGTATAAACAAAGAAAGGGTTTTTTGTGTGTTCTTACTGTGACAACTTGTGTATATATATATATATATATATATATTTGTCTTAGATATGATAAGTCTTAAAAGTAAGATTAGAAAAGTCATATTTATGTCATAATTAATGATTTTCGTTGTTTTATGATAAACGTATAACAACATTTCCATACCTGTAAATCCAGACTTATTTCAGAAAAATCGAGAGCTTCCGCAACACACTCATGGATCAGCAGGACACCCATGATAACTCCGAATAGGTATTTAAACGTTTTCCCTGACATTAAATTGCAGTCATTGTCAAACTTATCAACTCAGTTACATCATGTTTACACTATTTCATTCTTTAGACTTATAATAGAGGCATATAATGAATACGTAATTAAAGAAGAAAATAGATGTCGATACATGAGGAAGGAAAGTTATTTTTATTGTTAAAAAGATTTAATGGATTTAAAAAATGATTCCATAAATTCCATAGAAGATGAATATTGTCCATTTTGATTTAATGGGAACTTTAAACAAAAAAAAAATTGAGGGAAAACAGCTAAAATGTAATTAATCTTAATATCATGTATTATTGAATAGATTATGCTAAAACAGAATGCTCGATTTCTAACAAAATTGTGTGGTGTATTGTACCTCCACTGGCCATGTTTTACATTCAAGGTAAATTACAGCATACTTCTTCAGAATGTTTTATTGTTATTCATTCAGACATCCAGAATCTTTCTGTAAAAGAGAAATTTTTGTCATGACATACCATCATTTAATAACCATAAGTGTTGTATGTGCAAAACAAAGGCATGATAATACAGCAGACGTGCTTGAATGATGATTTCAAATGCGTTATCATGATAATTAAAGTAAAATTAAAGTAAAATGTTTGTATCTCGAAAAGATAAACATTTCTATGTCTATGTTTCTACTGTACGTCTTCATTTCTATATTATAAATTTACTAGCAGATATATTTACAAATCTATAAGAAACACACAACACTTTTACCTTGTGTCTGGAAAAACAGATACTGATACGCCACTCTGAAGTACTGAAATAAGAAATGCATTTGAAGATCAACCTTTTAATTTCCTTGTCAGATGATCCCCTACAAAATATTTCCCCTTCCTTTTTTCAATTCAGTTCCCAAGCATCAATCTCATCAATGTGTGCACTTTTTCAAAAACGTAGCATACCGTGATCAAAGCAATGCACCCCTTGATAGTGCTTTTTATTCCACGGCACCCCAACCCAATTAAAAGTATACATATATAAGATTAAATCCAGTTGAGCAAACAACAAATAATGCATAAACAGTAGAGTTCGTTATAATTGCATCACAACAGACAATATGAGCTAATAAACATGTAAATAAGAATCATCTGTTTTCTAGAATTTCATTTTCAGGTGGCTCAGGCTTTAGTACTATTGCTGATAACATTGCATTATAAATTATTAGTACTTTATAATCTTCAACAATGAATTAATTAATCAATAAACACCAAATCATTTAATGATTCAGTAAGTCACTCAAAAACACTTTGTTTCATTATTAGATTAATCATTTTTAAACAGTTATTCAGTGACATGCAGTACATACGTATTTGATGGTTGGGTGTTGCCACGTAACAATATAATTGCTACAGCCTTCATTCAGAGCATCAAGTTGCTTTTTAACAGTGGTTGTAAACATAAATATTTATATCTGAACCAAACTGTTATCCCAGTACTTCTTTGACTATTTCATTGTTTGTAATTCAGAAATTATAATGATTTAAATAATGAAGACTAAAGCATGAAGCTCTCAGGGGTCAAATACAGATTTGAACGCAATGCCGAGCTCAGCAAAGGATTAATAAATATATGCAAATCAAAACCATTTACTATAATTAATATTGTGTGGGTGTTTGAATCGAGATCTTGATCTTTAAACTAGTATTTGTGCACCTACAGGCCCTAAAATAAAACAGGGTTTTGGGTGACTCTTTATAATAACTGCACACTATAAGTCATTTATTAAGCATTAGCAAATAGTTAATCAATAATTTGTAAAGCATTAACTCTACATTAATAGACATTAGTAAGCAGTTTAGAACAACAGCTACAAATGCTGTATTTTTGAATTATAAGCACATGTATAATGTGCTTAATGATTGAATTTTCATACTTTATTTAAGCAGTTATTTAAGAGTAGCTGGTGTATTTTTATCTTTTTAGATCATTCAAAATGAATAAGTAAACGATTAATGAACTCAAATTTTCATTTGATACTGAGCCTTTAGTTGTCATTTATAACACATGAATAGTCCTCACTTTACATCAAGGTCAAAAAACTGCATGAAGTTGTGTTAATTAAGCATTTATTAACATAAAGAGTGCCTGAAAATAAGATATATAAATGTTCATTTGAATAGTTTATTAATCATTTACTTTCTCATTCTAAATGATCTTAAATATCACCAGCCACTCTTAAATAACTGCTTTGCAAATAATGCAATACTTCATTTTTTAGTGAAAAATTTATAATTAACAAAGTATGAAAATACAGTCATTAAGCACATTATACATGTGATTTATAAGTCAAGCATACAGCATTTGTAGCTGTAGTTATAAACTGCTTACTTATTAATGTAGAGTTAATGCTCTACAAATGATTAATTAACTATTTGCTAATGCTTAATAAATTATTCGTAGTGTGCAGTTATTATAAAGTGTTACCCACTTTTTTTTTTGCTCCCATTTTTCATGAGCTGAACCTTCAGTGTATTTTGTCTTTAGTTTTTGATGATTGTAAATGGAAAAAAAAAGAAAAGAAAACCCTGATTGACTGCATTTCTCTTTTTGTTTGTATATTTTTTTTTTTATGAACCTGAGTCCTGAAGGCTGTCTGAAAAAGAATTTGAAAAGAATTTGATAGTCTATGCTGATATTTTGTTCTCAAGAGTGTTCTTCCGGGACTGTAATGGATCTGCAAAGTTCATGCAGATTATACACCCAGCAAAAATATAACATTCTCTATCATATATAGAAATATAACATAACTTTTTTCTATGTACACAAAACGCTGGCCACAATAAAAGACCCCTCTAATATGTGCAGTTTTATCACACAGCACAATGCTGCAGAAGTTTTGAAAGAAGCATGCAATTACACCAGCTACTGAATGTTACCCCAGATGAAAAAAACTAATTGTCCCCTTAAACGTAAAATTTGTCGTGCAACCGAATGCTTCCAATACCTAAAGATCAGTTTTTCAGATTTTTTTCTTTGCAGAACTGTTGTACACTGTATAAAATTGCTTTAAAATCTACAGTATTACTCAACCCAGGCTCATTCTAAAAACGTACCGCTATATCTGGAGAGGACCAAATACATCCCAGGAGGTTAGTTTTTTTTGCAGTTTTTGTTGTCTCGAATCCACCAGAGGTGTACGCTGTGTACGCTTTTTGGGATCTCAAATATCTCTCTCGAGTGCCATTTGCTCCTGCTGTTCTCACGTAAATCCACTAGAGCCCGCTGTCAACTGAATGACTGACTGACTGAACGATCGACTGACAGTTTCAAAAAGCAATCCAGAAAAAGAAAAGCCCTCGCCTGATTTTTACTACTTTTTCAGATTTTACCACATTTTCACCCTGCTATTTACTTGTTTATTTTATTTTTTGGCTTCTGTTTTTGTCTTACCTGCTTTCTGGAACTGTTCTTCGCCGGACTCGAACCCCGTCGTGGTCAACTCCTTTTTGCGTCTCAAGTCCGCCAACGTACATGGCGAGCTACTGGACAAACTTGTAACAGCGGGAAAGCCGTCCATACGGACGTAAGTGGCCAGCTGGTAAGCGCGAAAAGGAATGGCGTCATACCGCCCCGTATAGCGTGTAGTTTAGCCTCACTGGGTTTTTAAATAATGAACTGCTAATTTAAGGTTCTGCGACATTATTTTAGTTGGGTTTAACCCTTGTGTATTGTTTAAATTGTTCAATTGCGTTCAACCCATGCAAACATTTTTGCCAAAATTAATTTGTTCTTCTTTTTTATTATAAAATTTTCAAGGAAATAATTATATAATATATTCATTTATTCATTTTCTTTTCGGCTTAGTCTCTTTATTAGTCAGGGGTCACCATAGCAGAATGAACCGCCAACTTATCCATGCAACCCATCACTGGGAAACACCCATACACTCTCATTCACACACATACACTACGGACAATTTAGCTTAACCAATTCACCTATACAGCATGTCTTTAAACTTGTGGGGGAAACCGGAGCACCCGGAGGAAACTCACGCCAACACGGGGAGAACATGAAAACTCCACACAGAAATGCCAACTGACCCAACCGAGGCTCGAACCAGCGACCTTCTTGCTTTGAGGCAACAGCGCTGCCGATCTTTATTGATACCTATGCTTGCAGTTGCTTCTCCGTTGGACTTTGGTCTTTTGGAGCTTCCTGGATGAGTTACTGGGCTCGTGGAAGTATTTTGGCAGATCAGACACTTCTGGAAAAGTTGACTGTTCTGCTGAGCTTTTCCACTTTGGAGATAATGGCTCTCACTATAGTTCTTTTGAGTCCAGGGACCACTGAAATAGCTTTCTAACCCTTCCCAGATTATTTATTTCCTTCATTTCTAACAAATGTATTTGTGTTTATTGTAAGTTGCCTTTGTTTTAAGTTTAAGTTGTTTTTGGCTTCAATTCTGAAATATGCACAAATTCATGAGAACATAGTTTTACAATAATAATCAGTTTATTAAAGAAAAATAATATAAATAAATAATTTTAACTATTACGTTTTTCCCCCTTTTTGTTCTCCTCTAACCCTCGTTAACAAACCGATTCAGGATGTACAAATCCATCAAACTAAGAATGAGGAAGAATGTGCCTCCTTCCATGTGATCTGGGAATGCCCCTACAAATACCTGAAAATCATATCATCAGATGAAGACTGGGGCCACCCATAAGCAGAAAGATTTTTATCTAAACAGATCATGGGTTTTTAAACCTGTTTGTTTCCATTTTTATGTCAGTCAACCACAACCAATAATTGAAAAATAATTAACCTTAGGAAAAGGTTTTTAATTAATGTTTTTAATTAATTAAGCAATAATTAAATTTTGAAATATTAACTAAATATTTAACAATAATTATCTGATAAATAATATAACATCAGAAACACGTCCTATTTGTTCTCTCTCTCTTTTAAAGGTGAAATGCTTGGAACTTTTTACTAGCTATTTATGAGTAGTTTATTGTAAAAATAAATGCTTAGTTTCCTTGCATTTTTATGCATAAAAAGTAATAATTCATTGTTATAGAAATCAATTATTTTAAAGTGAAATAAATGTATAAGGCTTTATGGCACTTGTACATGCTTTTTGATTATGCAGTAAGTGGCTCTATTCACTCCTGCTGCTGAGGCTTTACCACCGCTATACCACCACTATACCACCGCTCACACTGATGCCGTTACAAACCCCTGAGACATTTGTTCATCTTAGGAATACAAATTAAGATATTTATTATGAAATCCAAGAGCTCTCCAATCTTCCATAGACAGTCCTGACTCGTTTAGAGTTCAGAACATTTGCAAAAACTATCCCCAAAACTCAGAAAAGTCAGAATGTTATCAAGCAATGAGAATACTCTTGTGTGCACATAAAACAAAAATACTGTGGGGGAAACCGGAGCACCCAGAGGAAACCCACACGAACATGGGAAGAACATGCAAACTCCACACAGAAATGCCAACTGGCCCAGCCAGGACTCGAACCAGCGACATTCTTGCTGTGAGGAGACAGTGCTAACCACTAAGCGGCCTCATTGCAAATTGTTGCAAACTATTTATATAAGCTGAATTTAAACAAACAAATTAAGTTGAACATTACTCAATTAAATGTGTTTGTTTAAATTCAGCTCATATAAATTGTTCACAACCACGTACCTTCAAAAAATTTAGTAAATCCAATGAATAATTTTTTTAGTGTATAGAAGCGCCCTGTTAATCACTATAGAGACATACATCAATGTCAGCGGTACATTTCAGAAAAAGTGTCCAAGGTAAAGCTGTTATGAATTAAGTTCTTGTGACCCAAGTGTTATACACATATATTTGATATGCAGTGACACGCAGTCAAATATTTTGCCGAACAGATCCACAACTTTTGACGCTCATAAATTATCATAAAAGTCATCGTGCTGCACGTATTTGGAGGTTTGCTGAAGGTGCAGCTGACATGCAGCGAGGGGTTTGCGTCTTTGATAAACTATGACAGTTTGTGTTCATTGAAAAGTAAGAATGATTAATAAATCCATATGAAACAGTCCCTTAAAAGTGACGTTGCGTCTTCAGTTTCGGGGTCAGGCACGCTTTGCACTCACACTACAAGCGTACCGCGCCAAAGCCCAACCGAACCGCGCTCTGGCACACTTCTTCCAACAGGGCCAGGGCCGGCCAAATGAACCGCTCCTGGGCCCGATTCAGAGCACTCATACTTGTCAAACGAACCGGGAAACGCGCCTGGGCATGGTTCGGATTACATAGTGTGAGTGCACTCTTCCATGACATTTCCTGTGAGAAATGTTGATTGCTGAGTTATAACAACTTCAGTTTGAGTAGAAATATTTTTAGAAAATCACATGGCTGGAAAGAACTCAGCAAATCAGATTCAAGAATCAAACTATTTACTTTAAAGTATGGGGAATTTTGCTCAGCCGTTAAACTCGGTGCCCTACTCACACCTGCAGGCGGTCAGGTTGGCCCGCAGGATCAATGTGAGGACTCGTTTATCACAGTGGTCATTCAGGAATCAGTCTCATGCACTCCATTTCTCCATGACGACCACAGCATCAGCTCGGGATACGACCTGGTCCAGGATTATGGATACCTTGGGATCATCTCTTCACAGGTCTTGGATCGCATCAATGGCACTGCATAGTCTCTAGGGACCTCGGAATGAGTATCCCTAGGTGGAAATAGGGAATAAAGAAAATAATTAGTGTAGCTGCTGTTCATAGTGTATTTAAACGAGATGCAAAAATGGAGTGTTATAGATGAAAATAGCAGTTAAATAAACAAACATAGAAACAAACATGTAAAGCATATGAGAGTTTCTAACACAATGTCTGGTGTATTGAGGAGTGTGTCCTACAGGTGATGTCGAGCCAGCTCACCTGCGTGGAGCACATTCATGCATCATACATGTGACTGTTGTTATTTTTATTTATACACTGGTACCATCAAACTGTTGAATAAAGACAATATAACACTCATAGCTGTGCAATATGGATCTATATCAACACTGCACTTACCTTAAGGGGCACCTATTTTACCTGTTTTACAAGATGTAAGCGTTTTTAAGACTTTGGTGTCTCCAGAATGTGTCTGTAAAGTTTCAGCTCAAAATATTCATTAGATTATTTATTATATAATGTAGAATCTGCTCATTTTAGTGTCTAAGGACTATGTAGCTGTTTCTGTAGCCTGTGGCTTTAAATCCAAATGATCTGCTTCTCCCCGCCCACAGCTTCTACGGTGGTGTCTGCTTCTCATGCATTACGTCAGATAAACAGCCGTCAGTGATAGAGACAGACACGGATGAAGCTGATATAAGGTCACTAGTCAAAAATACCAAGTAAGTTTATTTGATGTATTTGTGGTGGAGTCTATTCAAGCCTTTCTGAAACGATGGGTCACACACAAATGCCGTTTGCAGTACACACATATGCGTGTTTACTGACACCATGCAGCTGTGGTGATTATAGCGGTTAACAATTACATAGCGATTTTACTCTTTTTATTACAATTATTATTACATGCACTGTTTTAAAACGTTTTAAATTTATAAAATTAATTACTGAGGTGCAGCTGATCACAGAGACTTGTAACATATGTTTTAATCCCAGTTTCTTTGCAAAAAATGTTCCGTGGACGTGTATACATGTTATTAGGGAGACATGGCACCTGTCAATCAATTCGGTGGGCGGGGAAAACCGCACTCTTACGTCACGTTGTGGTGGGCCTTAAAATGGGAGGGATTTGGATCCTATTTTAACGTCAGGAAATAAAAAAAAAAGAGACTTTGTGTTTATATCACTTCGATATGACAGTGGACACACTATACATACACACAGTTCTGTCCAAACAGCTTACAAAAGTTGATTTTCATTATAGGTGCCCTTTAAAATAAGCATTTTCATGTCAATCAAAAAATATTTGCAGCAACACATCAAGACATTACCTTCTGTCTCTTATTTTTGATTGTAATTAATTAATTTTAATTAGTTTTACATATTTTGTTTATATATGTGTGTTTGTGTATATATATATATATATATATATAAGTATAGATTTTGTATGTTGGTTGTTTTGTAAAGCACTTTGGTCAACATCTGTTGTTTTTAAATGAGCTCTATAAATAAAGCAAACACCAGATGAAAACAAGCACAAATTATGACAAAAACTTTAATCTGTTGATTTCTCAGGTTACATGATAATTAACAATAATAATAAATGTCTTGGTTACATGTGTTACACAGTCGTTAGAATACATATTAGCTTACAGCTTCATGATTCTGTCCTCGTTTGTTTCCAAACAGTTCATTCGACACTCTTCCTATAAGATCCAGAAGAGTTAATACCAGCTGTTCATCTTAACCTACTTTTTTTTTTTGAGTAAAGTTAAATGGTCAAATGACCATAAACCCTGTTACTGGGATAAAATCAACCACTATCCCATAGTTTCACATCTAGCACCAGAGTGACTTGATTTAACAGAGACATTCTCTCTGTACCACAGATCATCCTCTGCAAAAAATGAACACTGAAATGCTACATTTGAATGTTGTGAAATTGATTTTTGGTGCTACTCTAGCCTGTGTGAAATTACTTAGCAATCATACTTGTCTTTTGTCCTCTTTTATTGGAAAAGCACATGGAAATTATTAAAAAAATATATTTGAAGAGTTGAATAGTGAACGCACATTACCAACAGTCATGATCTGCATCATAACCAGTAGAAATGACTTCCAATGCCCTTGAAATCACATAAAACACAAAATCATCATCTAAACAAGCTACAGTGGTAATACATCTGAACAAAAAAATACAAACAAAAGGAACAAAAATACCTTGCTGTATAGGATTTGTAAAGAGTAAAAAAAACTACAACTAGCAAACAAACCAACAACAACAATTTTAACAATGTCAGTTGTACTGCAGCCCATTCCTGCCACCAGGTTTAAAAAAGGGGAAAAAAAATGTAGCAAAATATTATACTTTTTTTTCATCACAGTTCTTTTAAAAAAAAGTCATTCGATTTGCGAGATCTAACTTAGAATTGTGAGACAAAAAGTCAGAAGTCTGAATTCAACATCTCAAGATTTTAACTTTTAAATAAAATAAAAAAGAAATAAGTCAGATTTTGGTGAATTTATCAGCTGTCTTGCAAATTCTGTTTATTTGATCAGTTCAGAGTTTATGACTTATTGGAAATTGCAGACTCGCAATTCTGAAAGACTCGCTACAAAAGATGAAGTCTGACATTCTTAGTTCATAACCTGAAATATCTTCTTCGCAAAATAAAGTCAGAATTGCTAGCCATCCGATAAACTAACCACCAGAAATAAAGGCTACATTTTGATATTTGTCTCAAAACTGTGAGATAGAAAGTCGCAATAACCTTTTTATTTGTTTATTTAAGTTTTTTTAACTCCATGGCAGAAACCAACATAGGCTCATTCTGAAAACGTAGCCCTATAAACATTTTTGGAGATTGCGAATTATGTAGCCAGAAGTACATTGGCTGCATTTCGTCTTTAAAACAAACGCTATACGGAGTGGTATGATGCCGTTCCTTTTCGTGCTAACCAACTGACCGCTTGCGTCCATATGGACTGCTTTCCCGCTGTTACCAGTTTGTCCAGTAGCTTGCCATGTACATTGGCGGACTTGAGACATAAAGAGGAGTTGACCACGACGACGGGGTTTGAGTCCGGTGAAGAACGGTTCCAGAAAGCAGGTGAGACAAAAACAGAAGCCAAAAAATAAAATAAACAAGTAAATAACAGGGTGAGAACGTGGTAAAATGTGAAAACGTGGTAAAAATCAGGCGAGGGCTTTTCTTTTTTTGGATTGCTTTTGAACACTGCCGGTTGGGTTTAGGGAAGTGGGTGGGCGGGTCAATCGGTGCTTTTGAAAACACTTGGTTGGGTTTATGGAAGGAGAGTGGGTCAGTCGATCGGTCAGTCAGTCAGCCATTCAGTAAGTCAGTTAGTCAGTCTACAGCGGCCTCTGGTGGATTTATGCGAGAACAGCAGGCGGGAATGGCACTTGCGAGAGAACTTTGAGAGCCTCTGGTGGATTCGCAAAAACAAAAACTGCAAAAATGTAGCTCCTGGGATGTATTTGGCGCTCTCCAGAAATGTATATAGCGACACGTTTTCAGAATGAGCCTGGGTTGGCAGAAACAAACTCCTAAAATGAGCTGAATGCTCGATTGGACATTTTACAAAACCATCTCATGAATGACATAATTTAGCTTTTGAGTCTGACATCATGCTGAGGCGTGTGCAAGAGTATGCTGCATGTTAGAGAGGTTATAGCATTGACACCATCTGGATCCAGTCAAGAGCTTGCAAACAAGCAGATCAACTCTCATCTGAGCTTTTAAAACTGCGTGTGTGTGACATCAGTGGCACAATCAATCCGGCCGAGTCCACATTTGCGTGTCCGTCGCCACTTTGTTTCTGTAGCTTGACGACAGTGAGATGTAATGGAGGTTTAAAGGAGGTCAGGCAAGTGGCTGTAGACTGAATCCAGCAGCGTTTGGCTTGCTTCTTGACTCTTGACCCCGGCAATCTCGAACAAGCAGTCCAGCTTGTCCTCGGCCATCGGGATCTCCTCAATGACGTGGAGCTCCTCGGGGTTGAGAATATGCAGCATATCGTCAAAAATGGGCTGAAGGTCACAGGGGTCCAGACGCACCTGCCGCAGCACCGTATCCTTTTTCTCTGAGGGACGGAAAATAGAGATGTTTTTATTGGATGTTTTTATTATTAAGTATTGAAATAAAAGGGTTAAGTAGTTGATGTTAGATGGTGTAATGTACTTTTCTTATGATTTGATGTATTACAAATGGGTAAATGTAAAGCATCCACAAGGGGGCGGTATACACTGTAAGGTCTTTTTCAGAACGATTTAGGACAATAGTAATATATTTATTTACACTTTAATTCATTTGAATTTTTAAATGACAAAAACTGAATAAAATGGTACACAATACTGAAAACACAGGCACATTAGTATACAACTTAAATTTCTAGGGTTATTTTAGTTAGTCATTTCTATTAATCGAATTAAAAAGAACTGAAACAAGTACATATAAAACAAAATCATTTCAGCTAGTTGCCAAGGGAATATTTCTCATTTTCATGTAGTTACCTTAAGCTAAAATCATTTAATCTTAAAAAATGAATATATATAGTAGTAAGTAAGTTAGTAAGTAGACTAGTACTACTACTACTACTACCAAATTTTCTTATGTAACCCTGGACCACAAATGTAGACAGTCATAAGTATCTGTTTTTGGAAATTGAGATTTATAAGTCATCAGAAATCTAAATAAATAAGCGTTTACGTTGATTTATGTATGTATGTTTTGCACAATATTTGGCCAAAATTCTAAAACTATTTTCAAATCTGGAATCTGAGGGTTCAAAAAAAAGAGAAACATTGAGAAAATCCCCTTTAAAATGTCCAAATTAAGTTTTTAGCAATGCATATTTCTAATTGAAAATTTAGTTTTGGCATTTATAGAAAGACAATTTACTAAATGTCTTCATGGAAGATGATCTTTACTTAATATTCTAATGCTTTTAAAGCAGGAAAATCAATAATAATGATTATAAAAAGTAAAACTGAAAAACATATATCACATGATATCAAGTATCACTGAAACTAGTGAATAAAAACATAATTTTTGCATATTTTAACATATGATGTAGGAACATAAAGCCTCCACAAGAGGGCCATATATACACCCAAAGATATTACAGCAATGATTTTCATCATCATCATCAAAAAGTCCAACAACTGTTTGAGGAAAACAAATTCTTCTCTAAGGGTTGTAGGAACTATAAATTCAATTTTATTTCAATCAAATTTGCCATTTAATTTGATTAGATTAAGAGAAACTAAATGAAAAATGAAAATATAATATTATTATTATACAAATAATTAAATGACAATATTTTTGATTACTACAGACTCAGTGTGTCTTTATAGCTGGCTGTGAGCCTCTATATTGAGCTGTGTGTGCGTTTACCTTTGGTAATAAAGGAGCCCGTCCGGCTGAGGGCAGAGTCTTTGCTGGAAGTGGAGTCACAGCGCAGCAGCGGCTCGGATTCGTCTGGAAAGAATCCCCTGCTGCGCTCCATTGGCGACTGCTCCACCGCCACACCGGGAGACTCCAAAGGCTTATGACTGGGGCTCAGACAATGGCTTACATTCACAGACGTCATTAGCTTGTTCAGGTTAACCTGCGGCAAAAGACGAGTCACCGTACATGTTAATGACATCACTTTGACTCACATATTCTTTTGATGCATTCTCAACCCACAAGTGTATCAACAAAACCCTTAGTACACAAATCAAGCACTTGAGTAAAAGTGCTAATGACCTAAGGAAATTTAACTCCTCGTTTTCGACTTTACCCGAGTCAAAGTTCAAAGGTACTCGATTTTCAATGTACTTAAAGGGATAGTTCACCCATTCGTTCATTTTCCTTCGGCTTAGTCTCCATTTCAGAGGTCACCACAGTGGAATGAACCGCCAACTATTCTGGCATATGTTTTACGCAGCGGATGCCCTTTCAGCCCAATAACATCCATACACACTCATTCTCACACACACACACACACACACACACACACACACTCATACACTACGACCAATTTACTTCACCCAATTAACCTATACCGCATGTATTTGGACTGCGGGGGAAACCGGAGCACCCAGAGGAAACCCACGCCAACAAGGGACAAAATGCAAACTCCACACAGAAATGCCAACTGGCCCAGCTCAAACCAGAGACCTTCTTGCTGTCCTTTACATGTTTCAAACCTTCATGAGTTTCTTTCTTCTGTTCATCACAAAAGAAGATGTTTTGAATAAAGCTTGAAACCTGTAACTATTGACTTCCATAGTATCTGTTTTTCTTACGATGTCAATGGTTACAGGTTTTCAGCTTTCTTCAGAATATCTTAATTTTGTGCTCAACAGAATAAAGAAACTCATAAATGTTTGAAACCACCTGAGAGGGAGTAAATAGTGAGACAATTTTCAGTTTGGGATGAACTATCCCTTTAAGTATTAAAAGAGTAAAAGAAGTATTTATTAATGAATGTTTACCTATTTTGCCAGAAAATTATTTTATAAGCAAAACTTGCCATACAGGGCGACGCGGTGGCGCAGTGGGTAGCACGTTCGCCTCACAGCAAGAAGGTCGCTGGTTCGAGCCTCGGCTGGGTCAGTTGGCATTTCTGTGTGGAGTTTGCATGTTCTCCCCGTGTTGGCGTGGGTTTCCTCCGGGTGCTCCGGTTTCCCCCACAAGTCCAAAGACATGTGGTATAGGTGAATTGGGTAAGCTAAAAAATTGTCCGTAGTGTATGAGTGTGTATGAATGTTTCCCAGTGATGGGTTGCAGCTGGAAGGGCATCCGCTGTGTAAAACATATGCTGGATAAGTTGGCGGTTCATCCCGCTGTGGCGACCCCAGATTAATAAAGGGACTAAGCCGAAAAGAAAATGAATGAATGAATGAACTTGCCATACACCAACAACTGCTTCAGATAGACTAATTAAGGAAGATTCAAATATGCAAACAAGTAAAAATAGCAAAAATATACTATATAGCCTACGTATAAAATGAAAATGTATAAACAAAAACTTAAAATGTGTGTACATGTGTGCTGAAAAATATAAAGATACAATATAAACAATTTACGAAAGGCAAAATGAGTTAACATCTAAGAAGAACGCTTTGTAAACATTCTAGTTTCGTATTTTTAAGCTGTTAAAGCAGGGAGGAAAATGCATGAGCATTAAATTGTGTTAACGTTATATTCAATTATATTGAGATTTTACATGAAACCTGCCGTTCAGACACATATAAATAAACACATGTACACATTCAAGTTTTTCATACATATCAACCATCTACATTAGATTTACTTCACACACAACCGAAAGTCGTGACCTAAATTTGATTTTCATTTACAATAATAAATCCTAACATCTGACATTTTGTGCCATCAGTCACAAGCCCTCAGTGGATGTCCCATTTTTGACCCACTTTAAATCAGCATGTAAATTCCCTGAATCATTTACTGGAGACTAGCTCTGAATGGATCATTTGAATCAGCGAATCATCAGCATTACATTGACGTAACGTCTGATAACCACATTATTCTTAATTGTAAAGTAGAATCATGCTTTCTTTTTTTTGAAGCTGCTTCAAAATGATATGTAATCATGAAAAGCTTTATAAAAATAAACCTGAATTGGATTGAATTATCCTATCAGGACAAACAATGTTTTCTTGGAACAGCTCTTATGTGCGTAATGGATCTGAGAGAATGAGGGTCTTTGCTGACAGACAGTGATGGCTGTATTAAAGTGTGGGCAGTACAAGTGTATCAGTACAGCATGTGCCCATAGCCGGGTCAAAACTCAGCCCTGAACCACCCACTTGAGTCCCGTCCTGCTGGCCTTTGCGTCAGGAGACGACAGATGAAAAAGATTCAGTGCAGTCAGAAATTGACTGCCCACAGAGCACATGGTCTGTGTTAGAGTCACAAAACCCTTTGGACGCAAATCATTCTTGTGTTGGAACATTAATGATGCATTTCTGAAAATGAGTCACTTCATAGAAAGTTAGTAGAGTCAGGATTTTATTAGTCTGGCACTGTTCTCTTGTTTGTATTGACAATTTTTGGCAGCCTTTTAGATATTTTTTTATTTACTTATATATATATATATATAATATACTTATACTTATATATATATATATATGTAGAGCTATGGACAAAAATATGAGTCGACTTGAAAATTCTCAGTTTCTCGGTCCGGATTTATCAGGTATCGGTTTAAGTAAGCTATTAATTTTTGCTTTATTCTGTAATAAAGGTCAATTAAAAGGTTAGATTTGTGGTAAAACAAAAATAAAATTAAATTAAATAATACAATTAAAAATAATAATACTTTTTTTGAAAGTAATTTAGGTAAGTTCTACGGGTATGTTTTTGGCAATAAACGAAAATTGGATGTATTGGACGAAAATTGGATACATTGGATTGTGGCAAAATGATACATTTTCTTTTATGCCAAAAATCATTATAATGTAACAATCATGTTCCATGAAGACCTTTTGGTAATTTCCTATCATAAATATATTAAAGCTCTTTTTTATTGGAAACCTGTAACTATTGACTTCCATAATATCTGTTAGTATCTTACTATGCTTTCTTCAGAATATCTTTATATAACTTTCAGTATGTGTGTGTAAAAAAAATAAATGTTTACTTATTTTGCTAAAAATTATTTTATAACCAAAACTGCTTCAGATGGACAGCTGGATTTCTGATTATTTGAATGTGCAAACTAAATTTTGTTAACTTTATATTCAATTATATTGAGTTTTTACATAAAGCCTGCCCTGTCCAGACAGAAACACACAAAAAAGTATTTTCATACAGTGGGTATAAAGAGATCAAACTTCTACATTAGATTTATTTCACTCACAACCGAAAGTCCTGACCTAAATGTAATTTTCATTTACAATAATAAATCAATAATGATAAATTGCAATGTTCATAACAAATAACTTAATTTTGAACTCTTTAAAGGTGATTTTCTCAGTAATTCGATTTTTTTAAACCCTCAGATTCCAGATATTTAAAAAGTTGTGTGTCAGCCAGATATCATCCTGTCTTATTAAAGTATACATCAGTGGAAAGCTTATACATTTCAATTTCCAAAAATGTACACTTTTTAATGGTTTTGTGGTTCAGTATTTACTATATTTGATGTTAAAACCTCCTTAAATACATAAAAAAAGAGATGTGGTTGCCTAGTAACATTTAAGCCAGAAAAGTAGAGTAAAAGATCTTTAATTTGTGTTATATGATGTTATGTGACCACACTTGGTGACCGGCAGCAAATCTCTGGTGACTCCCAGGTTGAGAATTCATGACAGAAGCTCTTCAAGGAAGCATACTGTAATACCCTGGGCAAGTGTTCAAACTTCAGAAGTGGCAATCCAAATTATAGGAAAGATGTAAAGCACTCCATTTCCGGGAAAGTCTCCCATGGAATCAGTGGTGAATAATCAATGGCACGTAGAAAAGCAGCCCATTACTCTGAGTGGCACATTTAGTCATTCATTAGTCACCCCACACAGAGAACAACAGCTCTGAACTCAAGCACCGCCAGTAAAACAGCAACACAACAGGTCCTGCAACTTAATATATGAGCAATGCGGCATTACAGTAAAATTAGAATGAAATTAGATCAAATAGCTGGACTTTTTCAGAGAAAGTATGGTCGTTTAGTAAAATGGTTCAAATACAATAAACTCATTTTTTGTAATGATATGATTATGTCAAGACTCACAGTGTTTCTTTGTTGTTTTTTATACTTTTAGACAAATTTGGGAAAGCAAAAGGGTGAATAATGAATCTTGGGAGAAATGTTCCTTGAAACAGTAAGCACAGATAAGACTGCTCCACCCTGTCCATAAAGTCATGTATTAGAGCTGAAAGGAAGGAAGTAAGTGTGCCGCAGCACATGCAAGCTATACCAAAATAGCCACATTTAAAGGGGAACTGGAATGACTGCAGCAATTACAGATGCATCACCCTGGCGAGCAGTTCTGGCTTGTTTCCCAGCATCTATTATCTAGATCCTACTGCAAAAGCTTTACACCCTACCGAAAAAAACTTATATTAGTGCTGGGAAAGGATTAATGAAGATTAATCGCATCCAAAATAAAAGTTTGTTTTCACATAATACATGTGTGTGTATTTATATATATTTATTATGTAATACACATTCATTCATTCATTTTCCTTCGGCTTAGTCCCTTTATTCATCAGGGGACGCCACAGCGGAATGAACCGCCAACTTATCCAGCATATGTTTTACACAGCGGATGCCCTTCCAGCTGCAACCCAGTACTGGGAAACATGCATACACACTCATTCACACGCATACACTATAGACAATTTAGTTTATTCAATTCACCTATAGCGTATGTCTTTGGACTGTGGGGGAAACCGAAGCATCCGGAGGAAACCCACGCCAACACAGGGAAAATATGCAAACTCCACACAGAAATGCCAACTGACCAAGCCGGGACTCGAATCAGCGACCTTCTTGCTGTGAGGCGACAGTGCTAACCACTGAGCCACCATGTCGCCTGTAATACACATATATTACTAAAATAAAACATAGATATTTAAATGTATATATAATTTGTCTAAATATTAATATTTATATAAGGTTGAAAGCAAAATTATTAGCCCTCATGTGTGCTGTTTACAGAGCAAGGACATTTTCACATTTTTTTCCTATTTTACTTTTTCTTCTGGAGAAAGTCTTTATTTATTTTTAGTTTGGCTGGAATAAAAGCAATTTTTGAATTTTATAAAATGATTTTAAGGTCAAGATTATTAGTCCCCTTAAGAGTTTTTTTTTTTAGAACAACCACTGTTGTCCAATGGCTTGCCTACTTAACCGAACTTGCCTAGCTAACTTAATTAACCTAGTTAAGCCTTTTAATTGCACTTCAAGCTGAATACTAGCATCTTTCAAAATAAGTAGAAAAACATGATGCACTGTTATCATGGCAAAGATGAAAGAAATTAGCTATTAGAAAATAGCTATTAAAATGATTATGTTGAAAAATGTGTTGAAAAATTTCTTTAAACAGCACTTGGCAAATCATTTTAAAAAGATTTGCATATACACAATTTTCAGTGTTCTTGGCTAAAAACTGATTATATTTATTTATTATATTATTTATTATATTAGAATCTCTTACTACAAAGAAGAAACAATTATGTATTTTGCATGTAAAAAAATGTAAATATGTAAATTAATACTAATAGTGTGTTTAAGTATATATACTGTATTACCAAACACGGGCCATGTGTACAGCTATTTTCATACAACCCTTAACTATATATGCAACAAAATAAAATGTTTTTCCACACTAGATTTTTGTTTTTGAAATAATCTCTTCACTAAGGTTGAATTTATTTGCAGAATATTATTACAACTGAAAATGTCTTTATTTATAGTTTATTTAAAATATTTTTATGAAGTATATCATGTGCTTTTGTAATAATGTAGTCACTTGTCACTTTCGATGTAAGGTGTTCTTGCTGAATAGATGTATTTTAAAAAAAGTCTTATTGACCCCAAACCTTTTCATACAGTATTATACGGTACATGTACACACATTATTATCTTACAGCAGAGCCCATGTTGTTTCTATTTCAATGGATTAGTTCCCTCATGTAAGCTCCAATGTCAACTTCTAATCATAGTCCAGACAAGTTACAGGAAGAAGAAGAAGGATGGGCGTAAACCCAAATATTTTCTCTATTCACAGCTAGCAGACAGACTTTTGGCAAAGGTTTAAAAGCACGACATGAAAGCCACCATAATCGCAGTGCCATCACCACCAGGACACACGGCACACATGTGGAAACTGTGTCACTGCCACGCTGATCTTATTAGCCTGATCCAGACTCAACAAGACCACCTACAGCACAGCACACAGTGCATGGCCCACAGCTGACTTCAGAAAATGTTGGACGTTATGCATAAAAATAGAACTTTGACAGGAAATAAAGTTGGTCGTTCTTTCTTTATGACAGGTCAAAATGCTGTGTTATAAACAGTAGCATGGGACAGATGATGTTTGTCTAGCTGGCGTCCACAACAAGTGGAGCACTGGGTGTGTTTGTTCTCTAAGGGCCTTTATCTGAGCTTTACTTGCAAGTTCAGTCCAAGTGGTATGACTTTATATTCTTTGTAACTCATAAAAGTGCATTTCTCTATTCTAGGCAGTAAAAGAAGTGATGAAGTCAAAGAAATCGAAATTGAGAACCCTTTTAATGGATATTTCTGCAGCATAACTTGATTCTGAATCAACTAAGAATTTTATTTTATTGATAGGTCATTCTTTAAATATATGCTCTAATTTCCAAGAAAGGATTTATTCTCTACACATGGAATGGAAAAGTTCTTTTATTCGCAAATGTTTTGTGCATTATTTAAATGTTGCACATGAATAAATTCTCAGCTTTAGATGGAAACATTCATTCATTCATTCATTTTCTTTTCGGCTTAGTCCCTTTAATTATCTGGGGTCGCCACAGCGGAATAAACCACCAACTTATCCAGCACATGTTTTAAGCAGCGGATGCCCTTCCAGCTGCAACCCATCACTGGGAAACATCCATACACACTCATACACTACGGACAATTTTAGCCTCCCTATTCACCTATACCACATGTCTTTAGACTTGTGGGGGAAACCGGAGCACCAGGAGGAAACCCACGCGAACACGGGGAGAACATGCAAACTCCACACAGAAACGCCAACTGACCCAGCCGAGGCTTGAACCAGCGACCTTCTTGCTGTGAGGCGAACGTGCTACCCACTGCGCCACCGTGCAGCCTAGATGGAAACATACATTGTAAAAAGTTTATTTTGTTTTACTTAAAAAAGTGAGTAAACCTGTTGGTAATAAAGCGATTAGTTCACTGTGCTTAAAACTTAAACCTGTTGCCTTAAATGATTAAGTAAATGAACTATGTGCATATTTATAAATATTAAGTTAAGTCAACTTAACAGTTCCAAGTTGCAACAGATTTAGTCCCTTTTTTAAGTAGTCAACATGCTGCTTTTAAGTCAACGGGGTTTACTGACTTTTTTACGGTAAAGTAACTAATTGCTTTTAATAGTTTAAGTAAAATAACTTTCTTTGCCAGTAATGGGTTAATCCGCTGCCTAAAACATATGCTGGAATAGTTGGCAGTTCATTCCACTGTGGCGACTCCTGGTAAATAAGGGACTAAGCTGAAGGAAAATGAATGAATGAATGGAATAACTTCCTCTCTCTCTTGCAATGACCTCTTTTTCTGTTGATAAGGGAGGGACAAGCTGTCAGTCATAAGACATCGCCCAGTAGCAAACCACAACAATCTTGTGATCCAATCAACTATGAATGGGAGGGCAGAGATTCCAGTTTTTGTTTTGGATTTATTCAATTTATTTTTTTTATTTATCTCTTTCATCGATATATTTCATAATAGTAACTAACATATGAGTCTCACTGAAGCTAAATATTTGGAATAAATACACACTTTCCTTCCATAAACCAGACACTTTTCTGCATCAAGTGACAAACCTCAACCCAAATGTCTGAATGGTATTGACCTACACATTTAATCTGATACTAGCATCTGTGCCCAGCTTAACATGTGCTGTTCATTCACCTGATGCGGTGTTATGCGTGCTGTGGAATTGCATGTGATTTGATCTAGAAACATGTGGCTCTGATGAATGAGGAGCTCTCTGCTTATAATGATATTTCACCCCGATTGTGGGGCCATTTTCATTCAGCATCACTAATTCAATATCAGACCTTTTAAGCACAGTTGAAAATGCTCTCACTAGATGCATGTAATTCTCACGTTCTGTGGACAAAAATAAAAGCCATGACATTATTTACTCACCCTTGTGCCGTTAAAGACATTTGTATGATTTTCTGCCGTTAAGAATAGAATGGAAAGACAGGACTGAAAAATCAAGTTTTCATTCACTCATTTTCTTTTCGGCTTAGTCCCTTTATTAATCCGGGGTCGCCACAGCGGAATGAACCGCCAACTTATCCAGCATATGTTTTTTACGCAGCGGATGCCCTTCCAGCTGCAACCCATTGTTTAATAAAATAAAATAAAATGCATTTATTAAATCAGAAATCAACTTAAAACAAATAAGTATATGAAATTAAATAAAATATGTTAGATTAATGAAATTATATCTATTTTTATCATCCCTTTTGCCACACTTTGAAAAAGTTTATTCATTCATTTTCTTTTCGGCTTAGTCCCTTTATTAATCTGGGGTCACCACAGCAGAATGAACCGCCAACTTATCCAGCATATGTTTTACACAGCGGATGCCCTTCCAGCTGCAGCCCATCACTGGGAAACATACATACACACTCATTCACACACATACACTACGGACAATTTAGTCTACCCAATTCACCTATACCACATGTCTTTGGACTTGTGGGGGAATCCGGAGCACCCGGAGGAAACCCACACGAACACGGGGAGAACATGCAAACTCCACACAGAAACGCCAACTGACCCAGCCGAGGCTCGAACCAGCGACCTTCTTGCTGTGAGGTGAACGTGCTACCCACTGCGCCACCGTGCAGCCCACTTTGAAAAGGTTTTAGAGTAAAAATCTAAATGAAAAAGACCTAAAAATTACACACATATTTTTATTTCAAAACTTGTAAAAATAAATAACTTATATATTTATTGATTTTTTCTAATATTTTTTGACAAATTAAGTATGTTTTTTCGCACACATGAATTTTAGAGTACATCATGCTGTCTGTGTGAGTGTGTGAGAGCACTAACATGAGCTGTGGAGTGTCAGAGCAGAGCTCATTAATATTCATGACCATTCCAAATATGGTCAAAACCATGCTTTTCATTCTTGGGGTAATTCCTCTGGTTATAAATGAGCATATAAAACCAGTTCTGGAGAATGTTTGAATTACCTATGCCACCATATTCCTACTATGTAGATATTAGAGAACACTTTAACGTATTGACTCAATGCACTCTATGGCCTTTAAAGAAAACACGGTGACTGGTGAAGAGAACTGGAGAACTGCTTGAACATAATGTGCTCAGCAGAAAGCTGACTTTGCTCCCCTTTTACAAATGTAAGTTCAGTGAAAGTCAACACTCTCACTGGCAGTTAGCAGATTATGAGGTGGCGTTGACAGCCAGACGTATAAAGAAGCCTGAGAGCTTTATCTCACTATATCTTAGACCTATCAGTGACATCAAAATTAGCTCAAAAGCCTTAACTTCACTATCTACTGTAACCTTGAGACAAGGACAGAGAGTAATAAATAAAGTGGCCTTTATAAAATCTGCACACAGAAAAGGCTTGAAAGTCTAAAACGAAAGCTGATGACTGATCCTCCATCTCCGGTCAGGCCTTTGTCATTAGTAATGCATCTCAATGAGGTGAAGCCAGGAGTCACGAGGCTCTCATGTGGTTTGTTTACTCTTCTGTACACATATTATCCCAATAGTGTTATTAGACCTGGGTGTGTGTGTGTGTGTGTGTTATGTAAGACTGTGTACACATGACTACTGGATCCATTATTGCAGCTTGGCTAATACAGCAGACAGTGGCTTGACCATGACAAGACAGGTCTAATGTTTGCTAACACACTGCAGGTGAATAGGATGAAAAAAAAAAGGGATAGTTCACCCAAAAATGTAAGTTTTGTATATGATCAGGCAAATTATGTATGGAGACATCCCAGTCAAAAAAACTTCAGAATACAGATATGAATAAAACTGAAGTTTATTGTATGTAATTACTGCTGAATAAAACACATTTTGAGAGAATGGCCTTAAAATATGTCTTGTAATTGAAATCTACATACACAAGTGGATAAAGTACAACAAAAGTGCAATTTATAAGTAAATTTTGTGATGTTGAGAGGGAAATCACTTTATGAAAAGCCAATTAGAAAAAAAACTCAAAACTGTCATGTGCATGAACAGTCTCACTTAAAAAAATACATGCTGACATAATTTAATGTGTTAAAAAACTGTCATTTTTATTTCTGCTTGAATACAAAAAAGTAATTGATTCTTTCTTAATATTTTCACTTACGTTCCTTTGGCTTATTCCCTGCTTTATCAGGGACCGCCACAGCAAAATGAACCGCCAATTTCTCTGGCAATACTTTTACAGCTGATGCCCTTTCAGCAGCAACCCAGACTTGAGAGTACAATCCTCAGTGCTGGGAAACACAGATACACTCTCCCATTCACACACTATGGGTAATTTAGTCAAATTAACCTATATGGCATGTCTTTGGATTGTGGGGGAAACCAGAGCACCTGGAGAAAACCCACGCATAGAATATGTAAAATAAAGCAACACCTTTTGGTCCCGCTAGGACTCAAACCAGCAACCTTCTTGACCAGCAACACAGGCAACCATGTTAACCACTTAGCCACCGTGCTTCCTTTCTTAATATTTTACTAATAACATGTTTTTATAATTTTATAAAAATAATGTCAACCATAAATATAAAAAATGGAAACATCTTTCAATAAGGTCTCATTTATAAAAACTAGTTAATGCATAAACTACTGTCAATAAACTGGCAGCCATTGACATATACAGTAGAAAAAAAATACCATGGAAGCCAGTCACTACCAGTTTCTAACATTCTTCAGAATATCTACTTTTATGTTCAACAGTGGCGACACGGTGGCTCAGTGGTTAGCACTGTCGCCTAACAGAAAGAAGGTCGCTGGTTCGAGTCCCGGCTGGGTCAGTTGGCATTTCTGTGTGGTGTTTGCATGATCTCCCCACGTTCGTGTGGGTCTCCTCCGGGTCCAAAGACATGCGGTATAGGTGGATTGAATAAACTAAATTGGCCGTAGTGTATGTGTGTGCATGTGTGGGAGTGTATGGGTGTTTCCCAGTACTGGGTTGTAGCTGGAAGGTCATCCGCTGTGTAAAAACATATGCTGGATAAGTTGGCGGTTCAATCTGCTGTGGCGACCCCTGATGAATAAAGGGACTAAGCCGAAGGAAAATGAATGATGACAATTGTCATATTTGGGTGAACGGTCCCTTTAATAAAATAATAGCTTCCTCAATATTTTTCTCATCTTACATGAGAAATTGACTCACTAGTGTAATAAAGTTATTATATTCCATATAAAGCATGCTGTTTTATGGGTGTTGCCACGTAGAGGTCACGTGACCAGCTCAAAATGACACACCTTACCCTGTACACATGGCTTCATCTCCAATGGTGTCTGTAACCAGAAACATTTTCAACCTCAAACTAAAGCTTCTCACCTGAGGATTGTCTTCCATGACACTGCGTATCTTGTCCACCACGTCAATACGTCGTTGGCGGTGAAGAGCATTGATGAGCTTGGCCAGGTTGGCGTCGCTGTCTCGTATGGTCCAGTGCTGTAGAGCGGCATATGCTCTCTCATGATCCGACGTGTAGCCGTTGGAAAAGGCGGCTACCTCTCGCTCTGTGGCACTGGCCAGGGACTTATACATGTCGATCCACTGACTGCCAATCTGCGCTGCCACCAGCTTCAGGATGTCAACACCTGGAGAACGAGAGGAAAGGTCAATCCTGTGTTTATCAGCTGCAAGCTGCGGTTTGAACCATATAATGCTTTAAACGTTTTACCTTTGGAAAGCTTTACTGATATATTACCATACAGCATGCCATTTACTAATAAACAATGGCATTTAAAAGTTTAAGGGCAGTAATAATGATCATGTGGTCACATATGTGTGTGACAGCCATATAAGACATGTTGTGAGAAAGCACACCAATGCAAGGTATTCAGACTTTGCTGCATTGTACCAACAGCCATAGATTACCATCATAATTGTGTTTGCCATTATTTTTGTGTTGTGCTGAATGCTTTCACAAAAGTAATAGAGACTGTGACAAAATAAAGGGAAAGGGTCTTGAAAATCGTAACGCAAGTGGTCACAAGAGACACTTTGGATTGAATGATAAGACCAAAAAAAAAAAATGGTAACAATGGTAATAAAAAGCACATGAGAGAGCTGCACATATTTTTTTACATGCGGTTACAAAGATATGAAAGGCAGACAGAGCCAAAAATCTTTTAAAGAAATGCATGACATTTGACCGTGCCAATGCATCAACAAGCACAACAGCAAATGAATTTGCTGAATTTGAAGACTATATTTCTATATATGACATGATTTACTTTGGAATATACATACATGAACATGTTTTTTATGTTTATTTATGAATTCACTCCTTATTTTAATGGTATACTGGCATGTATGTATACAATCATGATCAAACAGTTCATTCATGCTAAAGAAATACCTTCAAAATTGCCATCTTAACACAGCCCTGATCACTTTCCATACTGGTGGTGCATGAATATTCTGCTCCAAAAATTTGCGTCACACTTACTGTATCTGGATCCCTTGCTTAAGTGTAAAAACTTAAGAATACTTTGGGCTTGACATAATTCTGGAAAACTATATGCATATGTGGTTTAAAGGGGACCATCAAAATAAAGTGTTACCAGATTAAATATTTTATCGACCCCAAACATTTGACTTTATCTTTTGCTATCTAAAATCATTCATAATTATTGTTAATGTAGTTAGCATGCTATGCTGTTGGTGCAATGTAGTGTAAACTCACTGAGTGTCTATGCTGAAGAGCAGAAATCTAGAGTTACAGTCTACCAGCGGCTTCTGTGAACATGCTGTCCCATGGAGAAGGTCACTGCAATAACCTAGATTGATTCCTGTGTTTATATACTTTGGTGTAGCATGACAAAGACTTGCTTCCTAGGGAATCCTTCTAAGAGTCACTACTAAACGCAAATCCAGGGAACCCTGAGTGGAATATAAACATTTTAATATTATGTTTTAATTCACACTATTTGCATACATGTGGTAAATTTCTACTTGAAACCTATTAATGATGTTTGCAATTGCTCATGCTTGAGGTCAGGGATCTGAATGTACAGTGTTAAACTTTGTGTACTGCAAGTTATGTAGCACAAATTGTGCCATAGAGATGAATGATTAAATATATCATGTAAAATAAATCCCTAAACTTTCTTGAAAGATTCCACAAATTCACAAAAAAGGCAATAAATTAGCCAATAAACAGTGAAATGTAAGTACATTATTAAACTGTAAACTAACACTAATGACATTATACTACAGTTTCTGTGTAACTTTCTTAGAAACTATCATTAAAGTAAACAAAATAATTCAAGTAAACCTTAAAAAAAAAACATCTAAAACCATCACTAAACCATCAAAAGAATGCAACATAAAACAACACAGATCAATGTAATCCAATTAAATTTGTCTCTGTTGACAATAAACATGACGAGTTGACTGGACATAACAGGATGACTGTTGGGCACAACTGCTGCTGGAATGTATTAAAGTATCTATCTGTAAGCCAGATCTGTCTTATTTGGGATCCATCTGTAGCAAATTCCCTAGCTCTCTGGAGGATAGCGTGCCACAGACTGTACAGCGGATCTGAAAATGCCAGGGCCTGCGGGATGCCCATCCTAGCGCCTGTCGTTTCCAGAGGTTGCCCTGCTATGACAGCGTGTTAGAGGAGAACAGGCTCTGTTTGAGTGATCTAGGTCGAGGTTGATGGGTCGCGTGATGCTCTAACTTGATTGCACAGTGTGATGGTCTTGGCTGCTCTAATCCCGAAGGCAATTTTTCTAAAATGCTGGGAGAACATGTGCTGCTACTATCTGAATGTACAGCATGGTTGCAGATGTTTCAATGTTTGTATATGCTTCAGTCAGCAAGTGCAATGTACTTGAACTCTTTCAGTCTATCTATCTATCTATCTATCTATCTATCTATCTATCTATCTATCT
>CAIGQV010019088.1:83845-97398 GCA_903798115.1 Danio jaintianensis
TATCTATCTATCTATCTATCTATCTATCTATCTATCTATCTATCTATATATCTGTTAAAATTAAAACTTTATGAATTTCTTTTTTCTATTGAACACAAAATAGAAGAATATTGGAAACTGGTAGCCTTTGACTTCCATAGTAGAAAAAAAATAGTCAATGGCCACTGGATTCTAATATTCTTCAATGTATTTTGTGGAAGTGCAGGAACATGTTATAAATCATTTGCATGTGCAACGACAATATCTTTCCACCAATAGCCATTCACAATGGAACAAAGCCTTTAACGTCTTCATATGAGAATTCAAATGAGGTGGCGAACCAGCTGCAACAGGTCTAGGTTGGCTGCAAAACAAAGTGAGTCAGGACTTCCCCCTCTTAGTGAGTCGCCGTGGTGGCTTTGCCGGAATGTCTCCCATAAATCCCTGACACCTCATACATGATACCAGCCACTGCAATTACCACTTCCCCATCAAAACAATGAAACCGTTGGCCTGATGGAGACCAGGGGATCCTACAAGCTTCCCCCGAGTTTCCCTGACTCTTATACAAAATGCTGGCAGAGTTGAGCTCACCCATGAAGCTCCTAATCGTCTCTTATAAAAGCCCCAGCCCACCCTGATTCTGGGCAGTGGGCTTTTATAGATAACACCTATTGCAGAGGTTGTTATATGGGGCGTATGTGCGGGTGGTTCTACGTCTTTGATCTCCACTATGCGTGCTTTGTTATACCTCCAATGAAAGAATTCATTATTTGTACGATCGCTCCTTCATCTTTATATATGTTTCCCATGCGGCCCTTTATGGCCATTATTTCACTAATGTAGTAAACGGACACACATGCACTTCAGGCCGCCCAATTACACACCTTGAATGCATTAGGGAAATGTTTTGTGTTGTGTTTGGGAGGCAGCCGGCTGTGAAAAGGTTACCTGTGCTTTCTAGCATGATTCGAGGAGGCTCTGCTATTTCGTTTAAACTCAAATGTTCAGCGTGTAATAAATTCTTTGCTGGAAGAAGTCAATAAACAATGAAATTGTTCTCGTGAAGGAACGCAAAGGAGAAAAACAGTAAAAATAGCGCTAGTGTTTTTTGTTCCTGGTGAAACTAAATAACTGTTTAACTAAATAACTAGATTTTCTTTTCACAATTTATGATCATGAGCAGGTTTTCCCTTTTCCTGTATTTATTTTCCATTATTTTTTATGTCAACTAACTTTCCGAATAGCATCAATTAATTTCAAGTAAACAGTGTTTAGGTTCTACACAATGTTTGTTATCATAACTTTCAGAATTTTTCTTCGGCTTAGTCTCTATTTCAGAGGTCACCACAGCAGAATGAACCACCAACTATTCCAGCATATGTTTTACGCAGCGGATGCCCTTCCAGCCACAACCCAGTACTGGGAAACACCCATACACACTCATTCACACACACACACACACACTCATACACTATGGACAATTTTAGTTTATTCAATTCACCTATACCACAAGGCTTTGGACTGTGGGGGAAACCCGAGCACCCAGAGTAAACCCATGCAAACATGGGTAGAACATGCAAACTCCACACAGTAATGCCAATTGGTCCAGCCGGGACTCGAACCAGCGACCTTCTTGCTGTGAGGCGACAGTGCTAACCACTGAGCCACAGTACCGCCCCAATATTAAAATAAATAAAAATATTGTTGTTTCAGTTCTACAGATCTTAATATTAAATAATAGTAATGTCTAAATGATAGCAATTGTTTAGAATTCAAAATACTTGTTACATTTTCTGAAAATAATTTTAGTTGAGATTTTGCTAAACCACTGCAGTGTTTTTGGGGGGGTTCACGAGTATCAATTTTACTTTTGCTTAGTGAAATATTAGCTCAGTTCTAGGCAAAATTTTATTTCAGTACTAAACAATATGATTGGTATGTTCACATGAGGGTATGATATTTTGCAGCGGGTTCATTTAGTGGTGCAATAATCAACACTAACCAACGTCACTTAATATTTGCGAGTTATGCTTCATATCACTATACTGCAAAATTGACAGCTTTTTTGCATGCAAAATTCTGCCAAAATTTCAAAATAGCTCAGCCAAACATCTCTGACATTCCCAGACATTTGTACTTATTAAGTGCATTTTGCCTTATATTTTAAGTCTGAATGCTTAGAAATAACACACCTCAACAAATCATAAAATCTAAGATACCAGACATGGGATAAGTTACACAGGAGTTACTCACCCAATACTTATGGTTAAGGGTTCGCTCAAGCATGATATGCCTGCAGATATATACAGTGACAGTCCTTTCTTTCATTTGCTATGTGGATGTCCACTGATAAACTCCTCTAGCTCTTAAACCACAAAGAACTGGTATAATCTGGTTCCAGCTGCTCACCGTTGAAGCACAGTCATTGACACACAGACAGATATCCGAGCCCGATATAAGCCGGTGTCCATCACCAAAGTCCTGACTAACTTACTGTAGTAGCCTCTGATGCATAGTAACGCCAAGGTTATTGGTCAATGGTCAGAGAGTGTGAAATAAATAATAAAAGAGAAAAAGAAACCCCAGGGAGGTAAAGCATTTGATATTCAATGAGCAGAATGAGAAACAGAAGGAGATCAGTTTCTGTTTGATAATGCAACTGACAGAAAACGAGAAGTGATCTTGGTAATGAACTTGTTCATACAACTGTTGATGTTCTCAATATGATAATGTGGTTTTGGAGAAAACGGACAGGATTAAGAGCACTGGTGCAATGACTCATCCACAGATGATCTAGTGCACTGGAATATCATTATGCCATTTTTCAGATTATAAAATGTTGGGTGTGAGTGTATTGTATCTGCCAGAGCATTTACTCATTACCACTTTGTCTTAACTCAATAAATGTCATTCTTTAATCTAGTTTAAGTTCAAGGATGTAAAGTCTGCATAAGTTCCCCTGTATGATGACACGCCCCTGACAGCTACTGGGCAGTTTTAAACTCACACAATTGGATGAATCATTGTTGCTATGCTGAGCTGATATGCATTCACAAACAAACAGAGCAATGTGTTTATATTTTTCTGGGGAAATAAAATCCACGAATGTTTAACTTACAGATATGCTGGTATGGAAATAAGTATTTTAACACTAAACAAAAATACTCATTTCACATTAAGTTGTTTGGTAAAATAATTTTAGTGTAATATGATTCTTTTTTTGCAGTTTAGTAGTTCAATGCTTTTCACACAACCACCATTTTTCCTTAAATTTTCTAATACAAAACAATCTCAGCAAATTTCTTCACGTCATATGAGATGAGGGGTAACATCATGGGTGAAATGTCTGCATGCCCAGCGCATGATCTAAAAGGGTTTTCCTTATTCTCTTAATGAATTATGGGTGTGCTTTGGGTGTAATGTTCATTAAACCTATCAGAGTCTCATCTCCCATTCTCTGCAGTCACACCATGGAAGATTTGCTATTTACATGGCGGACTTTCTAAGCAGAAAAACTGAACACATCACTTGCAGGGAAACAGATCTGTTAGTGCATGAGGTTAAAGAGCAAGCTGACCATCTACAGAATAAGACGTATTCCACCAGAGCCCTCTGAGATGAAGAGAAGAAAATGTGGGAGGAGGAAGCAGTTTTTATATTTATGTATACATTAATAATCCTTTACATTTTTATCCTTTATTTTTTTTACTATTTAAAGATATTTCTGTGCTGTTGCACATCCCTGTGTGTGTAATAAGCAACATGTATGCACGGTTTGGACCCACATAGGTGCATATGGGGGCAGTCGTGGCCTGGTGGTTAGAGTGTTGGACTCGTGATCCGAAGGTTGCTGGTTTGATACTCGGTACCAGCGGGAATTGGGGGTGGGGGGAGTAAATGACCAGCACTCTCCACCACCCTCAATACCACGACTGAGGTGAGTCCCTTGAGCAAGGCACCGTTCCCCCCAACTGCTCCCCGGGCGCCGCAGCATGGCTGCCCACTGCTCCGGGTGTGTGTTCACGGTATGTGTGTGTTCACTAACTGTGTGTGTGCACTTGGATGGGTTAAATGCAGAGCACAAATTCCAAGTATGGGACACCATACTTGGCCACACTACACTTCACTTCATATCAACTGCGGCATTAACTTTAGAGCAGTTTTTTAGTTGGTCAATGGCATGGTCTTTTTTGGTAAGCAAATGCAAAGTTTGATAAGCAAATGCAAAGTTTCTCAATGGAGAGCAAAAGCTTTGTGAGCAAACAAAGCTTTTTTTCATGAATGGTAAAATATTAACTAATTCTTTACCATCCCAATGCCAGTTCAGGGGCCCTGTTACCTTGTGCATTCATGTTGTTTTTTCACACTTGTACTCAGCTTTGCACTTTGCTTTTAAACTCACCTTGACCATTTGAGTAGTAGATCCATCTCTCCTTGGTCTGTGCTGGAGAGCTGGGCTTCTTGTGAATGGCTTTCTCCATGATGCTGCTGGGATCCTGTCTGGGACCCTTCTTCAACACCCGTGAGCTGCGCTTGACGCTGCACACAACGATCACGACCAGTACAAGCAGAAGCAGCAGGACTATCATCCAAGGCAAGTGCTCATTGATGTCAAAGTGCTTGTGCGAACTAGGCCTTGGTGCACCCCTGCGGATGGGTCGGTACCCCAAACCTTGGGCCTTGCTCTCCGACAGAGACTCCACACCCTGATGGTTGGAAAGCTGAGGGTCTCTTGATAAAGTCAGCTTGAGTTGCGATTTAGGGAGGTCCTGAGTTGCAGCAATTAAGAGTCCTCCATCTTTATCAATAGACTCGGAGAAAGCTCTGGTTGTGGGAATGTTTTGAGCACCAAGGGCCGTGTCTGTGCTACTGAAGACTGGCTCAGCTTCATCCTGAATATCTGCAGCTGGCAAAACTGCTGTACTAGCTGTGTGTAGAGTGGATCATGGGATAGACAAAACACAAGAGAAAAAAAAGAGAGAGAATTAAATACAGGCCTGAAGATGAGTTTAACCTAGACGATGGAACAGAGGGGAGAGTAGCTAAAACTTTAATCCAACATCAAGCTGGCATGTGCAGAGGGCAAAGTGGAGCTGTGCTGCTCTGCCAATATAATCTCACAAGGATTTCTCATCTTAACTGCTCAGATTTGACCCAAAAAGCTGAAGTCAGTGTCAAATGAGGAATCAGAAATAGATGATAATATAAAGACAAAGAATCAATGCTACTACTGTTTTGGCAAAACACTGTTTTAAGGTAATTTATTATTATTTGACATATATTTTTACTTGTACACTTCCATTCAAATGTTTCTGCGTGGAGAGCTACAGCCCTGCAAAGTTTTCATCCTGCCTTGATAAAAACCCACCCATCTCCAGCTTTCTAGTAGCACTCAAACCTGGAGTAGCTTATTCAGGTGTATTTGATTACAGTGGGAGCCAAATTTTGCAAACTGCAGATCTCCAGTACTGAAATTGCCTACCACTGAACCCAGGGACTTAAGAGCTTGATTAAAGATAATAATGTTGTTAATGATTGTTAATGACTATTCATTTCACTTTGTAAAGCTTCAATGTCATCCAATGGCATTAATTCTGATTTGCCTGTATATGTTTTTTGACTCAGTAGCTGTTGGCTTGCATTTTATTAATCTCCAAAGACCACAGTTTCACAGAAAAAAAGTTTTATATATTTTGTATACACTGAGTAAATTAATAGCAAATTTTCAATTTTGGGTGAACTATTTCTTTAACATAGTTAAAGGGATAGTTCACCCACAATTTAAATTTATTCACTATATACTAATCCTCAAGTGAGTTTGTTTCTTCTGTTGAACACGAAATAAAATAGTGTAAGGAAAGCTGAAAACCTCTAACTATTGACTTCCAAAGTAGGAAAAACAAATACTATGGAAGTTAATGGTTAGAGGGTTCCAGCTTTCTTCAAAATATCTTTTTTCAACAGAAGAAACAAACTCAAACAGGTTTGGAACAAGTGAAGTTATTCCCTGTAAATGGAGACTTTTCATTTGTGGGTGAACTATCCCTCTAAAGATATATATGTGTACTGTGTGTGTGTGTGTGGGTGTGTATCCATCCATCCATCTGTAGACACACTCTCACCTCTATATGCTGACTCAGTGCTGGAAACTGTGGAAACAGAGGCTTCTCCAAGTAGGACAGGGACTGAACTGGCTGGATTTGGGCCACAAACATTATCAGTCTTCTTTGTGCCTTTGATCAGCAGAGTTAAGCCCAAAGCAGGGCAATCTGTGTGAGCTTGGCACCTCAGAGAATCTGACGTCACGGTGGAAAAGGTGCCACGCTGACATGGCTGGCAGCGCACATCCTCTGTTTCACTTCCTCTCTTTCGGATGCCCCACCCCGGCAGACATAATGAGTGGCGCTGACACTTTCCATCCTGAGAGAAGCTGCCTGGCGGACACACACACAAGCGATCAGTGGTGGACGTGCAGGGAGTTTTCTCGATAAAAGGGGCTTGGCAGCGTCTCTGACAGCGGTGGCATTGCTGAACACCGTTCTCGCCCCGAGTGAAGGTGCCGTCCGGACAAGGGCTGCATTCCCGTACACTGGCCTCTGTGCAGTGGGATGACACGTAGGTGCCCGCCGGACACTTGTCGCACACCAGCTTGTTCCCAGTGGCGGGGTCGATGTGGTGGTAGTGGCGAGGAGACAAGGGCTTCTCTGTGGTCGGGATGGGGGTCAGCGTGTGGGTTAAGACGTCACCGACCACAGTAAGCAGCAGCTAACAGCAATGAAAGAACAACAAGAATACTGTTATACAATGACAATACAAACAATCAGAACACAGGCTAAAGGACGATTTATCATGAATGACCCATCTGTCATTGGTTTAAGAAGAGACAACAATACTTGATAGATAGAGATGGCTTGAGCAAGAAAGGAATCAAGCATTCTTTCATTTGCTTGATGATTACATACAACAAAATATAAAAATCAGTCATTTAAATTTGTGGAATTGACTAGTGGATAAGAAATTAGCAATGTAATTTTTCTACCATATTGTGGCATACAGTCAGAGCAAAGAGGATCTATGGAAAAAAAAAAAAAAGATTTTAGACTTCTTTCTAGCCAATGGTTGTTGATTGAATTACAGCCCTTTCACGTTATGTGCATTTAATTGACACAAATGTATGATGCAATGGTGCTCATAAAACAACATATCCATGTCAAGCTATTCACATAAGGTGTGACCAAATTTGGCACAACAAAGCACCGGTGTATTGATTTTTCCCCCATCACCCTGCAATAAAATTGGCTGCCAAGTTACATTTCAGATTTAGATCATGTGCCCCGAGCTTCTGCACTTACACAAATGGGCAAAACTGGTGTGCTATAACACAGAAGGTTATTTTCAAAGTAGATGCTGAAGAAAAGTGTTTAAAGAATAGATGTCAAGTGTTTGATGTCTGAGAACGAAAAGTACATTTGAAAAGTAATAGCATAAAGAATTGGACCCAATGAAATATGTGACGATTTGTTAATTTGTTAAGTCGTAAGCATTAGATGCAGTCTGACATTTTTCAAGTTTATCCACTTTTGACCGTTTCTAGAGATCGAAACCACATTTAATCAGATTGTTTTCGTAGTGTAGATGCTCAAGGGTTCAAATGTGTTTGAACAGCCACTAAATACCACCTACTCTCTGCCTACTGACCTAATTCCTAAACATATGCTATTGATAAACTCACTTCATTTCTCTTGTGATATGGGAAGATTTTCAAAATGCTTCATTAAACGGGAATGTTTTCAATTTGATCACATACCTCGAAAGAAACAAGACAAACAGGCCTTAACTGCGTAGTTTGGCACTCCATGCACAGATGTTTTTGTTGAGTTGGTTTATTTATCCACTTAAAGTTTGTGAATTGGTGATTAAAATTGTGTTAATCTGTGTATTTACAGATATTCATAGACAGGGCTCAGCATAAATGAGTACACCCCCTTTGGAAAATGAATATTTTCTTTCTCAAGACATTTCTCAAGACAATATTTTGGTGTATTTAAACAAAACTGTTTTATTAAACAGTTATATCCATTAAAATAATAGATTTGTCGCCTAACATCTCTACGAATAGAAAGAATCTACATTTAAATCCAAATGAGTTATTGCAAAAACAATTACAAACTACAAAATTTCAGTTAAATGTAATATTTCTATAGATTTTTCTCATGATTTTTCCAAACAAAAATATCTTAAAGAGCATCAACAAGCACATTTCTTCTGCCTGCTATGTGTGCAGAAATGCAAGCAACTCATATTTTCTTTCTAAAACCCTATAATAATAAAGGTCTGCATAACATTTACACAGTCTGCAACAAATCACCCATGCAAAAACCTTAAAGACCAACAACAGGGAACCCTGGAATGTGTTGACAGCACTCTCACAGCCCGATGACCTTCAAAATAACTTTTTAATGGCAAGAAGCCTGTAAACACAGCCGCTCTAAAGTTACTACAGCTTGAACGTGCCCCATTGAAAGCCAAATTCCGATCATAACGGTCCCCCTCTTTCCTCCGGCGCATCCAACAAAGCCGACTGCACAGCTTGTTAACTGCATCTAATATTCTTTATGATGCTAGCCAACATTTTAATTCCACACCTAAATGGGTCTTTGGCTACGACGAGCTTCTTGGGCTCGGTACAAAAGTCGTCACCGAAAAATATGATGCTGGAAAGCTCAAATATCCAACACACAAGGGCCCCGCTGCATCATCACTTTCTAAACAAAAAAGTTCTATTAACTGCTGATCATGAAACCCCTGGAGTTTTATTACAGTTCCTCAACAACAGACCGCACAGAAGACTAGTATAAAAGCACAGAAGACTAATTTCCTTGCTAATACGGGGAGGGCTGAATCAAAACAAACATGACATTAATATTCTCCAGCCAACACATACTGACATCGCTGGGAACCACAAGACGATGCCAGAGCGCATGTGTTGCTCTTCGTGAGGTGATTGGGATTGTTTCAGGAGGACAGACTAAACATGAATAGCGATTAGGCAAAGCTGTGCTTTCCCAGCGGCCTTAGCTGTAGAAGAGGGCCAGCAGTGAGCTAACAGACGAGGGACTGAAGTAGGCCAGCGAGGGGGACAACTTCACTGATGACTGGACAATCTCTGTCTGCTTACTAAAGCAAAGAATGAGTGCACTGTTGCCTCACCACTCACTTTTTCTTTCAAGCTCCTCTGGGAAGAGGAACGTGCAACCTAAGATAAGAGGAACACTTTTTTCATGCTCTATTGCTTTCGATAACCACAAGAAGAGACATGATGTACGAAGCAAGTTACAACTCCGCCTTCTCATCCCACCCAAGTGTGTCTGGGTTAAAAGTGCACTCTCGTGAAACCCAATATACAGTCTTGAACATTTTAATGGAAGCTTAGATTGATATGACTTATTATGCAGGAGTGTTTTCGCATTCTTGTTGTCCATGTCGGCGAAATGTCTCGACGTTGGAAAAATATGCAGGCCTGGCGGAAATTCAAAACAAATCCTTTTATAGCTGTGACTTTCAAAAGTGCCCCTTTTAAAACATCTCTTCAAAAGATAAAATAGTTTCAGGAGTTCATTTGTCTGGTAAACATCTTCGAACTATCATTGGTGTGCACATACATAATAGGTAGGTGTGGCTCCAAAGCTTCGTCTGTTTTGACATGGAACTCTTTCTCTTTTTTTGATTCACATTATCGTCCATAAGAAATAAAGCATAAACACAGAAGAAGAGCTGCTAATTGTAGAAACTTAAGTGTAATTCTTATTCTTATTGTTTTTCATGGTTAATAACTTTAAAGCAATCAACTGTAAACATACTATACTATAGAAATAATTGTCACATGACTTGACTGAACTACAGAACATGTGTGAACATTCATGTTAGTATGATCATCAGATGATTTCCTAACGGCTGTTTTCTCACCACTGTATTTGAGCAATATGTTTATTTTGCTATGAAAATGTAGAACACATATTTACATATCTGTTCATGTTCACTAAAAATATACACTGCCACCACTGTTTTTACCCCTAAACGAAGAACAAAAACAAAAAATCTACAAGATAAATTACAAGATAACTTTTATAACCCAGAGGGACTTTTGAAACAACAAATAAGCAAAACAGCTTCTTAAATGAACTTAAGAAAAATATTACTGCTCTGTTTCTCAAAAAAACTATTGTACAGAATAAATTATATTTACTAAAAAGTTTTCTTGAAATTAATCAAACTTTGCTAAAATGTCCACATTCAGGTGATACACATCTTTATCCTATATGAAGTTTTTTTGTTTTTTTGTTCATAAAGTTTAAAAACATTCAAAAGTATCAAACATGGTACAAAAGAAATTTGTACAAAAGGAACTTTTAGTTGTAAATCTTTCAGGTATCATTGTTTCCTTTGTATTATATAATATCCCCCAAAATAAATAAAAACTACAAAGCTTTCATCATAAAGCTAGGAATTTAAACATAATATTAAGGCATGTTATTGAAGATGTAGAGACAAAGGATATTTATATGCCCTTTATGTAAGTAGTCTGTTATACTGTAACAATCTCACTTATTTACATTATAATCTACTGGAATGTCATCTTTTTGCCCATAAAACCAGCTCCAGGAAATTGCTTATATTTGGTCAGTTTAGGCCTGAGGTGTATTTTTTCCTGTAATAAAAGCTCCAAATTCTTACTATGTTATAATATATGAAGCATAAAATCCTGTAATATGGAATGTGAAACATATATATATATTAAATGTTCAATAAACAAAATTATTCAAAATGTTTTCAAAATATTTTTTTCTTAATATTAGGTAATTTATCAGGCTTTAAAAGATTAATCTAAAGCAGTAATATACTGTACAGCTTTCAGTAGGGTTAATGGTTGACTCAGCTGTTCTATGAACTCTATGATGCTTCTGAATGACTCATGGGGTTTCCTGACTAAACTTTCAGTTTCATGTATCAGTTTCACTGACTACATGAGCTTGCAATCTGTGTCTATAGACTTTACATAACTCAATAATTATTTGTAATTTGAGCATAATCAATGATGTAACTCAGTAAACAGTAAATACCGATATGTGAGGAAACCAAATGTAAAAGTATTGTACAACCCAGATCTGGCGTATATTTCAGTGAATTTAGCTATGGATTTCATTATAGATTTATGAATGTTTACTGTAGTCACAAACAACATAGCGTGCAAATCTACAATAGCAGATGCAGAGACAGGTGTAATATCATCAGCACTCCATGTACCAGACTCTGTGAGACTAACAGGGCACCTGTTACACCTCTAATACATTCTAACTGAAGACTGCAGAACAAGAACAAACACTCCCCTGTCTGGAGGCATTCATGCCTATTTTATAATCGACAACAATCCAATGAGTCTGCAGGCGGCATGAATGAGCAAGGAATATTCCGTGAAATGTCGGGCCACCAGCCAAACATATTGCATCATTGGCAATGAATGCCAATACATGCATTTATTTTAAAGACACATGCACAATTACAACTGACAAAGAAATCTGCTAAATGTTTTGCTGTTGTTAGACTAATAATGCGTATCAGTCAGCATGGGTATCAAACAATTGAATCCAATTCTGGAAAACAGAGCACCAACAGTAAGCTGGGTGCATTATGGGATTTAATAGTCCCCAGATAAAGAGCTGCTAGTGGATGAGCCGGTCTGAAGTGATATACCAAATTAACCTCAACTGACTGCAAAAAGCAAATGGATATTAAGGCATTTAAAGGTTTACAATTCATTAGACATATCAGGTTTTTTTAAGCTCAAAACAGGGTATATAAAACAATAACATCGGGGTAAGTCATGCAAAAACCTTTAAAATGACAACTAGCATATCCAAAATATAAAATACTTTAGCAATGATATTAAAATCATGATGGGATATGAAGGGTATAGTTCACCCAAAACTGAAAATTCTGTCTTTCACATGTCACAAACATGTTTCTTTTTTCCCTGTTGAACACAAAAGAAGTTGTTTTAAAAAATGCTAGAAACCATTGACTTCCATAGTATTTGTTATTCCTACTATGGAAGTGAGTAGTTACAGGTTTCTAACATTTTCCAACATATTGTCTTTTGTGTTCAGCAGAAAAAGGAAACTTATAAAGGTTTGGAACCACTTGAGGGAGAGTAACCTAAATGATTAGTAAATTTTCATTTTTGGCTGAGCTATTCCAAAGTAATTTAGCTGTTTTTAATATAATAAATACATTTATGTGAATGTTTTAAAACAAAAACAACAAATTATTATTTATTGTCAGCATTCAAAAAGATAAAGCAGTGTTACTGAGTAAAGAATGTGTGTTAAAATATCAAGGCATAATAATAATAATAATAATAATAATAATAATAATAATAATAATGTAAATACACTTTTTTTTAAAAGTATACTCACGGACAAAAATGCACCATTTCCTTTTTAATATCTCTTAAAATCTGTCAAATGATATGCCCAATTTAACAATCAATTCCACTTTGGGAAGAATAATTATTTAACTGTTACTGACTAATGTAAGACAATAACTGACTCACAGACAATGGGCTACAATAACAAGCATTGCCATCCAGACACTCTTTATCTTTATCAGTAACTATTAGCATTTCTACAAGAAAAATAACTTATTTTCTTTTTTTTGTTTGGGTCCCATCCTAATATCCACTAAGGAGCGACACCAGGTAAATATACTGTCCCTTTAAATGGAACAAAAGCCCGAATATTCAGGACAAAAGAAGCATAATGCGTAGGTAAAACTTACCGTCAGCGACCAAATCATAGACATTTTCCCAGGCATTGTCCCAGCGGAATCTCTCTTCTTTAAATATGCCCAGGTCCACATCTGTTACTTTTCGGCTTCATAGGTGGAGCATCAGCATCTCCGCATCAACAGGACACCCACATTGTTGTGAGGTCTTGTCCCTTCGCTGGGTTTATTCTCCCTCAGTGTACAAATTCCGTCCCCTCACGCCTTTTTATAGTCTGTGCCCCGGAGTGTACGGGTTTCAGGTAGTAGGGGATAAGCGCTTGGTTTTGGAAGACGAACGCTATAATTCCCATAGCGATGATGGATGGTTCTGTGGACTGAAGTCTGGCTGCTGTTTGTCCAGGTTACGGACTCCCTGTGCCGCAAAGACTGGCTGCGGAGGCTGATGGGCGGGTGCAGGCGACACACGTCACGGCAGAAACTCGCCACTGGCTGCCGCACGCCGTATCACAGGCCAAGACGAGACAGTTTCCGGGAAGATACTGAGGCTGCTGGAATGAAAAAAGTAGTGTAGTTTTTAGCCTACAGGCGTTTTACAATGAAAAACAGCGTGACTAAAGCTGTTGCACAGGTGTAAGGCGAGAACACTGAAAGTTAATTATTATTATCATTTTACCATTCTGAGTCAATACAGCAAACTGAACTATGTGACTTCATAACCTTATTTACATAAAGTAAAAGAAATATCTATCTATCTATCTATCTATCTATCTATCTATCTATCTATCTAT
>CAIGQV010019088.1:97408-108557 GCA_903798115.1 Danio jaintianensis
TATCTATCTATCTATCTATCTATCTATCTATCTATCTATCTATCTATCTATCTATCTATCTATCTATCTATCTATCTATCTATCTATCTATCTAAATATATAAACAAATTTGTTTCCTTTTTACACTGAATGACGACAAAATATCATCTGTAGTCTAGTTTACAGAATAAAACTTTTTTTTAGATTATACTGTAACTAAATTATAAATCCAACAATTGTCAAGCAGTATATATCTAAAGCTATATATTTAAATGTATTTATTATGTATTTATATTACATCAATATTACATATTTGAATTCAATATTCCATTGTCACCTAAGAATGGTGGTCTTGTTTGAATAATGCCACCGTTATAGCTGACCTCTGATTGGTTTAACTGATAGTGATTTTGAACAAAATAAGCACACAATTACACATTAACAAACAATAACATTATTTGCTGAATATTATACAGGTATGTTAGTTAGTAATTTATTATGCTCTTGTATGTTGAAGCACACCTAACACTGCTGCATGAACAAAGTATGTGTCATTTGCTCTTACCCTCTGTGTTTTATCTCATTGTTTCCTTCTCTCTTAATCTGTATCCACCTCTTTCACAAAACTATATTTTTATTTCTTCTTTATCTATCTTTATTCTATCTTTATATTACTATTGTTTGGGACCAGAATCTCCATGTTAATGAGACAATGATGAGATTGTGACATTGAACCATCAGCCAAAACAAGTCTGCTTTGGAAACATGACCAGCGAGGCCCACCATTGTGGCCAAAAATGACAAAAAGGTTATAATTCTATTGAAAGATGAACCTACCTTGGATCAGCTGTTTAAGTTCTTGGGTCTACAACCATTTATATCTCATTTATATGCTTGCTTCAGTTTTCATCTTTAGTCAATATTCCTTCTGAATAATCAAAATTGAGACAAATATTTTTTGAATTATCAGATCTATCTCATATACAGTTTGAAATGATGAAAAACGTGCTTATAGGGGGTAACTACACTATGCTTGAAAACTGTATCATATATTCTGTATTGTAATGAATGTTCATACTCAAATTATGTTTTTGTTCAGGCATAAATATGTTTTGCTAAAGCATAAACTAACTTTATTTCAAAAAAATATAGTATAAGTATATTCCAAGGTACCACAAAGCTACCTTGACTACATTTTAAGGACAACACATTATGTGTTAATGTTGCATGTTTACACTGCTTTATATTAATCTTTCTAACACATTCCCTGGGTTAAAATCATCTACATACAGTGAATGTGTTGAAATGAACACACAGAAAAACATTGTCCTAGAACTCACCCAAAAATGTGTAAGAATTTAACATAGTTTGAGTCAGATTTAACACATCTTTTTAAGAGTAAGCTCATTTCTGTTTGGTTAAACTGGTGGTGATGCAACATAAACAAACAATTATTTTAATTATTAATATAGTAATTAATTATACATAACTATTAATGCATACCATTAATATTCTTATTATCATTATAGTTTATTTTTTGTAGTTGTTTGTGAATACATTTGACTTTTAACGATTCTTTAATGAATGTTAATAATAACCAGAATTTTTTTTATAAAATATTTTGAAAAAATAATTGTACTTTTTGAATTACAGTATATCAGTTTCCACAAAAATACCAAGCTATTTTCAACATTGATAATAATCAGAAATGTTTCTTTCACTGCAAATTAGAATAAGTTCTAAGAATCATTTGACACTGAAGACTAATATAATAATGAAGAAATGATTCATTTTGATTCAAATGTGTATATTCATCATCAAATATGAGCTGTGATTTCTAAAATTTCCCCGTTTATGCCTCTAGAAAGCACCTCTAACCACAGGATCCAAATGTGTCATTCTCCTGCCTCAGACATATGCAAACAGCATACGGCTCTTTTGTGTCACTGGCACAAGGACAGGAGATGATTTCCAGCGTGTCTCAGACAGGCCGAGCTCAGATCCGCTGGCAGATGAAGAGCTCACCATCTGGCACAGGCCCCCACGTGCATCTGAGAGCTCAGAGGATGAAACGGGGAAACGCTCTCACGTGCAACACTGTTTCTGCCCCGGGATATCGCTCTAAGTGGGTTAGTGACTCAGACTTAAACATTAGTGCAGCCATGCTCAAATGTACAACAATATGGCCATTTGCGCTGCTGTGAGATCAGAAAATCCCTGCTGCTTCAAATAATACTGTAGCAGCACTGTAAAATGTTGAGCTTTAATGTTGTACTAGATTTATTTATTTATTTTTATTTGTTTGTTTGTTTGTTGTTGCTTATAACAGATTACAGTATATGTAAAGAGAGGATGATTATGATTAATAATGTTTATATGATTATGAGACAAGCAAATGTTTGTCATAAATTACAAATGCTATACTCATAAGTGGTCAAAAATACATTATAGCAAATACAAATAGCTAATGATATAAATCAACTTTACCCATTTGGACAGCAACACAGCTAAACAGAAAAAAGAGACTAAAATGTAATTGTAATTAAATTGTAAAAAGTAAATTGTACTTCTGACTAAATTTCATTCATTCATTCATTTTCTTTTCGGCTTAGTCCCTTTATTAATCTGGGGTCGCCACAGCGGAATGAACAGCCAACTTATCCAGCATATGTTTTACACAGCGGATGCCCTTCCAGCTGCAACCCATCACTGGGAAACACCCATACACTCCCATTCACACACATACACACTACGGACAATTTTAGCTTACCCAATTCACCTATAGTGCATGTCTTTGGACACTGTGAAACAGAAATATTAATTTACAATAAATAAAGTTTTGATTGTTTTGTGCAACCCCTTTTAAGACTATAAATTATTTACTTGCAAATGATAGGGAAACGTCAAACAACCCCCATTTTATGTTCGATGTTATAAGCAGAAGACCAAAAAAAGTGTGTTCAAGTTGCTTATTTCCACAATACAGCATATAAGAACTTTAAAATAATCTTTCGATTTTAGATAGGATATATATTTATATATAGGATATATATTTCCAAATTTAACTGTGACCTGTCTGGTGTAAAATCAATTTTGTACTCTGACCTAACTGCATTTAGAGCCTACAATCAATGAAACGTGTTCATCAAAACATCTGCCTTGTACTTCATAAATACTCTAAAAATGCTGTTTTTTAAAAAACAAAAATGATGTTTCATTTAAAATTTAACCCAACAATTGGGTTTGTCCATATTTGATCTACATATGGGTTAAATAAAACAGTATTTTTAGATTGGAAGCATTTGGTTCATGTGAAAAAAAACAACATTTAAAATCACTTCGTGGACAAAGGAAAGCAAGTTATGGAAAATCCATAATAACAGTGCCATTGCACCCTGCGTTGGTTTTATAGCTTGTTCATATTCAGCCCTCTGTTGGCAAAAATGCAGCTTTGAGGATCTGAGAATTTTTACAGGGCCTTTACAAACCTTAAACCTGATTAAATGAATGAATGAGGATTCCTACTAAAAATAATTATATTTAACTGAAAGACTAAAAACAGACAGGCCTCCTCACTGATATTATGATGATTAGTGTTTGGTGAAGATGATATGAAAAGGAAGCCGCTTCTGTGTTTGTGCAAGTCTAAACAATTACATCAAGTGCCCAGCAGGGAGAGACAAAAACCACAAGAAAATTTTCAACGAAACAACATGAACTTCACAGGTATACTGTATATACAGTAGCTTAAAGAACAATAGGCACATCAGCATAAAATTTGAACTGTGAAAAGGCAAAAAGAAGAACATTAAATAAAGAATGTAATATACATTAAATTACATTAATTTAAATAAAACTTACATAGGCTATATCAATTACGCACAAAGAAAATATGTTATTGGTGACGCGGTGGCGCAGTGGGTAGCACAATCGCCTCACAGCAAGAAGGTCGCTGGTTCAAGCCTCCGCTGGGTCAGTTGGCATTTCTGTGTGGAGTTTGCATGTTCTCCCCGTGTTCACGTGGGTTTCCTCCAGGTGCTCCGGTTTCCCCCACAAGTCCAAAGACATGTGGTATAGGTGAATTGGGTAAACTAAATTGTCCGTAGTGTATGTGTGTGAATGGGTGTGTATGGGTGTTTCCCAGTGATAGGTTGCAGCTGGAAGGGAATCCGCTGCGTAAAACGTGCTGGATAAGTTGGCTGTTCATTTCGCTGTGGCGACCCCAGATTAATAAAGGGACTAAGCCGAAAAGAAAATGAATAAATGAATGAATGAAAATATGTTATTTGACATGCATATTATTTTTTGATGATAAAAATATATAAAAAAAGTTATTTTTTGCAGTAACTAATGTACTTGGACTAATAATGTAATGGACTAATGTTGAATTTATGTACTTGACTATGTACATAAATTATACAGTTCTATATGAAATTAATTAATAATGAATTAAGTGAAACAGAGTAATATATATTTCGTAAAATAATTCTATTTTTCAACTAAGCAAGAACGTTTATCATTTCTCAAGACAGTTGCATATGCTTAGGAAAAATAGTTGGTATAAATTTTAGAGAAGTAGAGTAATTGTGTATTCATTTTTTTTTCCAGATATTTTGCATAACTCAATTTTACAACTAAAGAAGGTTTTGTCAGACAACCGCACATGCTTAGGAAACAATCAAATGCTTTATAAGTGTATGGAATATGGTGTTAATATAATTGTCAATATGATGATAATACATTAATTTGAAACGTTTAGTGGTTTGACACAGACACAGACACACACACACATATATATATATATCCAACCCCAAATCAGAAAAAGCTGGGACAGTATGGAAAACGCAAATAAAAAAAGAAAGAAGTGATTTTTAAACTTACTTTCACTTGTATTTTATTGCAGACAAAACAACACCACATTATTTAATGTGTACCTTATATATATATATATATATATAAAAATTTAATAAACACATATTCCAGTTTTGGTTCTTGCAACAAATTTCAGAAAAAGTTGGGACAGTAAAGTATTTACCACTTTGTAATGTTGCCATTCCTTTTCACAACACTTAAAAGACGTTTAGGGATTGAAGACACCAAGTGATGAAATGTTCCAGGTGTAATTTTTTCCCATTCTTCCTGCAAACAAGTTGGGTCTTTGTTGTCGCATTTTGCGCTTCAAAATGCACCACACATTCTCTATTGGAGATGCCTCCGAGCCCAGAGAAGTCAACGACGCTTCTGGACACTGTTAACATAGGGCTTACTTTTGGCACAGTACAGTTTTAACTGGTATTTGTGGATGTAACTACGTATTGTGGTAGTTATGGTGGTTGACAAAGGTTTGCCAAAGTAATCCTGAGCACATGTGGTGATATGTAGTGCCACCTGAGGGATCGGAGATCACAGTAGTTCAGCTTAGGCTTGCGCCCTTGTCCTTTACTCACTAAAATTCTTCCAGATTCCTTGAATCTTTTAATTATGTTATGCACTGTTAAAGGTGAAATATTTAATTGTCTTCATATCTTTCTTTGAGGAACATTGTTTTTAAACATTTCAATCATTTTCTACACAACCTTTCTTGGATGCTGCTTTTGTACCAAATCATAATTACAATCACCTGTTGACATCACCTGTTTCAAATCACATCATTATTTATAAGGGCGTCCAGGTGGCGCAGTGGGTATCGCTGTCGCCTCACAGCAAGAAGGTCGCTGGTTCGAGCCCCAGCTGGGTCAGTTGGCATTTCTGTGTGGAGTTTGCATGTTCTCCCCGTGTTCACATGGGTTTCCTCCGGGTGGTCCGGTTTCCCCCACAGTCCAAAGACATGCGCTATAGGTGAATTGGATAAACTAAATAGGCTGTAGTGTATGAGTATGTGTGTGAATGTGAGAATGTATGATGTTTCCCAGTATTGGGTTGTGGCTGGAAGGCCATCCACTGCATAAAACATGCTGTAATATTTGGCGGTTCATTCCGCTGTGGCAACCCCTGATAAATTATGGAATGATCAGCAAATAAAGTATACGAAATGATTCTCTTAACGTTGTTTTCTCAAAAATATCCAATGCATAACAATCTGAACATTTTGCACATGTGTGTATTTCATTGTTTTTCATTTAGATATGTCTATTTTATGATCTGTTTAAAATTAAAACTAAAATTTATACATTTTCATACAACATAAAACAAATTTAAACAAAGCTCTTTTTCATTATTTGTGTTTATTGCACAAGCTGTTACTACATGACCATGTCATGCGGTTTCTTCTTATTAAATTGATTCTTGGTGTGATGCAAACGGTCTTTCACAGTAATTGTCATTCTTTTGTGGTTGTTCTATCTTCGCGATTACAGAGAATACTTTTTTTTCAAACAAGCCATAAAAGCACAGGGAAGTGTATGCTTATGGAAATTGGTTTTGATTTGGGCAATTTCAGTTTACAGTTAACAGCTTAATAGCCAAATTGAATGCAAATTTTTCAGCCACAGAGAGACGCAGAGCTGAGCGAGGACGAGATTTCACAGCTGCGTCACCGCCTACATACAGTACTATGTTGACAAAAATATCATAAGAAAATGACTGCAGAATGACTCAATTACCATCCGCAAAAGTAACAACACATCACATTTTAGATATAACAAATAAAAATGCCCCTTTCCACCACAAATATATTTTAAATGCAATTGTTTTTCCATACGCAATAAGAAAAGTATATTTTTGCTGCACTGCAAATGTATAATAATGTTATTATTTGCATATTATTAAACAAAATATTTTTTTTTATAATAGGCTAATTATTTAATATAGCCAATACGTAATAGCTATAAAAAAAATACATACACATATTATACGTACGTAAATCACTGCAAAATGTCACGTGCTTATTAAAAATTACGTTTACAGTAAAATGTAACACTTCAGCCTCTTGCATTCCAGCCAGGAAATCTCACTTCTCGCGGGATCCTCCAGATGAAATATCGCGGAGGCAAATCTAAGAAAGGTGGAGACTTCGGGATAACTTCCTGCACAGTACTCTTAAGAAACATACCTCATACTTAAACAACAGGCCGACGTTTAAAAGCAAGTCGAATGGATTAATAGCGCCAATAAACTCGCTAACAAGCACTTCACCAACACGATTCCACGTACAAGTAGGATTTACGGCTAGCATCCAGGCTGCTAGCTAACATCAGCTACCAGGACGGCAGATTGTACACATCAGATCAAGACGGTCTCGTATCGAAGGACAGTATGGGTGAGTTTAACTTGCTTCCTATGGGTCACTTAAAATGTCACTCAGCGTTTCAGCTGCCACGAAAACAGCGGGAGCGATTTGTTTTAGCGTCACTGTGAAATAAGAAACGGTATCCAAGTTGAATAAAGAAAAAAAAACTTGTGATCGGATGAATATTTGACTAGGCGCCAGTGTCGCAAACTGGCTCGGCTTGTCCAAACCAGTAAATTCCAGGCGTTTTGCGTCAAGATTAATGACTCTCTGCCCTGAGACTACTGTTGTATTGTTTACCTTTCAGATGTATATGCCCCTGACTCTGTTTGAAGGTTTTTAAAAGCAGTTTTTTCTAGTTGCAGTGGTTCAGCTTTAGTCAAGCCCCCCTTAAAGGTGTAGTCAGTAAATTTTTTGCTGACGAATACAATTTTATATTTAGAGGAATAAACTGCACTTTCGGGATATCTCGGTGCGATATTTTTCATATACACAAGATGAAGAGTCAACTCCACGTCGTTTTCCTAGAAAAGGCATTTTATTTATCACTGTGCGGGTCGCCCCCTTATGGGCGCAGTCATGTTTGTATCACATGACCTGCGTAACTACTATTAGTAAAGGGGTCATGATGACATAATTAAAAAGAAAAATTATTATTATTATTTTGATATGCTTCTTGACGTTCATTAATAATGTTATGCGTTTTTTCATAAAAACAATTAGCCTATGTATTGTTTTACATTTATTTTTTGAATGTAAATTATATATCTATTGCGCATATATTGTTGTGATTCATGAGTGCTTACTGTTGATCTCTGCTCCAAAATGTAACTGAACAGTGTCTATTTAACTTTAACAGTGACTTTTATTGACATTTTTCATTGCGTAAAGCAGTAAGCCAAGCATTAGAACATTGTGCTAGTGCTAGCAAAGCCAAGGACTTGGGTTTGACTCCCAGGAAAAGCAAGAACTGTCAACTTATGTGTAATCTAAGTATTTTTGTGATGACTAAAGTCACCTAGATCTCAGATTGCCTGAGGGTGAGAAAATCAGTCACAATTTTTTAAATATTTTTTTGGCCAACCTCTATAACAACGAGGATAGCCAGGTTCAAAATCAAGTTCACTGGTACAACAAATCAAACTTTTTATAAAATAAAACAAAAACCTACAGTGTGTACTTTTAAGTTGACTGCAGCTTCAATGAGTAGCACCTCACTTGCTAGGCAGGTATCAGGTAAACAAATGTAATAGTGGAAAACGTTAGCTTGGTGCCTGTCCTGTACTGTCACGCTCTATTAAATGACACTGCTGGTTTGAATAAAGTGCAAATGTTTCTACAAATGAGTCTAGTGCAAATCCTCTTTTGGGTTAGCTTCATTTCCACATTTGCTCTTTTCGATTTTCAGGTTGTTTTCTGTCTGGTCTGTGGCTCATATGTGTGATGTTAGTCAGCTCCCGGTATAACACTCTAAGGCAGAGTTTTTGATCTCAAACACAACCTACTTGAGATACAAACTGAAGTGAAAGATGTGTCAGAACATGTCCTGTTACAGTTTCACTTAAAGTTTACTCTTCACTGAGGCTATATGGAATTTTTTGAGTTTAGATGTTGCACGGGCCATAATGGTCATTTGTTTTCCCAGCTGTAGGTTAGAGTAAACATGTGGCTGGCAGGCAGGTTTCCTTCATGGCCTTGAGTGCTCTGGGACAATAATTCATCATAATGTCACAGAGTTATGTAAGCACTGGATTTGAAACTGAGGCCATCAGGAAGTATGGAAGTCTGTTAGAGTTGTGTACTTGCACAGGTGCAAGTGGACATTGCTTGGACATGTTGGCACTTGAGTGCAAACAATCGGTGTAGCCATTATTAAAATAGGAGACTATTTCTCACTGATCTCTGGTTTCAATGGGAGCGTTAACTGTGATCTGTTTTTTCTCAATTTTGAGAATCACACTGCTCTGCAGATCGTTTTAACTATTTGAATGGTGGCATTGTAACTTTTAAGTGCTTAGTAATAGTGCCTATAACACTACACATAAAAGTGAATATAAAAGATGATGTTTTGAAGAATGTTGTTTATTTGTAACCATTGCCCTCCAAAGGTAAAAAAATAATAATACGGAAAATGGATCTTTTGTGTTCAACAAAAGCAAGAAACTCAAACAAGTTTGTAGGGCTGAGCCATTAATTGACGGCTAATTTCATGCGCATTTTGGCAGTAAAACCGGCTCTGTAATCAGCAATAAATCTCTAGCATCTGCTTTCAGATGGAGCAACGTAAAATACACAGAGACAATCTATGCAGAAATTTCAGACCTGCAAATCGAAGAGAGTCATTCTGTGTTTAAACAGCTGTTTGTGTTGCTTCTCGGTGAACTATGACTCTGTTGATGCTGATCAGAAAAGCATGTGAAAGTAACACATTTAGTAACGTTTTTACTCCAAAATCACTTGCAGTTTCTATGTGAGAGTGCCCTCTGGCCTTAGGAGGAGATTTACTACTGATCACAGAGCCACGTTTCTCTAAAAGATATGAATGAGAGAATCACAGCCTTTTCTGAATCTCAGTCTTGATTTCATTTCAATTAATCGTGCAGCACTACAAGTCTGTGACACTCCTGCACTATGTAAACTCATGATTTGATTTTGAATAATGATTTTGATTTAAATAACGGCAGTAAACATAACCATATTATTTTTACATATAAATGTAAAATAATTTATAATTTTACATGATCCAGGATAGTTTCATTCTTCAAAACTCATCTAGGTGTTGTTGTCATAGCAACAGGTCGTAAAAAAAAAGCTCAAACCTGGTTGGGAGCAGGCTTAGAGCAAAGGGAGTACTGAAAAACTGCTGAATGACAGTATTTTATTGAATTAGGTAAACTAGCAATAATGAAAATACTTTTATTTTAAAATTTCATTCATACATTTTTACAATTAAAACTAGTAAGCTTTGTTCATTAATTTAAAATAATTTAAATAGTTATGAATTACGCCAGGGCATAAACTTTAATGTTGTCATGTATTTCCACTCTACAGATAAAATTAAGTAAAAGAAACCGTTAAACACCCTATACACATAATAGTGTAAGCCTGTGTAAATAGGAAAATGGTGAAAAGTTGTTACATATCATTTAACAAACCATTTTATCTTTTGTAACTTTTGTCATTTTGCTGATAATTGAATATTATTTGATAATGTCCATGATTACGCTGTTGTCTTGACACTAGCCAATCACTTCATTGCTGATAATGATTTCAAGGATCGATCGATAGATCTGTTTTGCACAATAAACACAAGCACACGCAGTTATCTCAGATCAGTTCATCCAGATATTTTAAGATAATCAACAAACTTGCTTGAAAAACTAAAATAGCCAGAGGTAAGTTATCATGATTAAAAGATCTGGGATCTGTCAGATCATCTCAGAGGTTTTAAGTGAGGTATGAAGAATGGACCCCAGGGTTCCTCTGGCCTCTATGAAAGAGCATGGTGTGATTAGTTTCATTCAAACTGACAGCAACGCATTTAGTTCTCCATGTACAACTCTACCATCCTGCTTTATGTTCAGTAGAAGAATTTTTGTTTTAGTAGTTTCATAAAAAGAAGAAACCAAGTATATAGTTACACTTCTTTAAATGTCAGTCGCTGCTTGACGTATGCAAGACTGAAAGTATGTGTGGAATCTCAGCAGCCTCTCCCTACATGCTAAGACTACTGCATTACTAGCTATTTTGTTAAGTGATTTTGAGGAAAGGTATCTGGTTCACATCTGAAGTGGAGTATGTTTAAAAATCTTAGGTTTTGTGTTTCATTGACATTGATAATTGTGAGAATCTCAGACAAACTGCAGTATTTATGTATATGTATGTATGTATGTGATATTTATTTATTTTTTAAATTATATATATATATATATATATATATAT
>CAIGQV010019088.1:113557-124431 GCA_903798115.1 Danio jaintianensis
CTCTCTCTCTCTCTCTCTCTCTCTCTCTCTCTCTCTCTCTCTCTCTCTCCCTCTCTCTCTCTCTCTCTCTCTCTCTCTCTCTCTCTCTCTCTCTCTCTCTCTCTCTCTCTCTCTCTCTCTCTCTCTCTCTCTCTCTCTCTCTCTCTCTCTCTCTCTCACTGTGGACCTTTGACCTGCTTGTGTGAGGTAACGTTTCCTCTCCTCTCGGCTGTTACAGCGATAATTGTGGATCTAGACATGACACAAGTGTGTCTGCAAAGCGAGTTTTCTCCATCGCATCTATCATGGATCAGCTGTGATCGCTGCTGCCGTTTATTAGTGTCACTCTTCGGTGAACAGCGTCAGAGCGTTAGATCCAGTCGCAGCCTTTTCTGTTGAGTGCGTTGACCAATCATATTCGTTTAACAACTCGCTCGACAACGCTCAGAAAGCAGTAATATTTAGTAAAGGATAATATTTACGTTTGTTTATTTGCTTTAAATGCTCATGTTGTTCTGTGCATGTAGTTGAGTTTTGTTTGATACATTCAAAAAGAGTGTTTTGTTTGAGCTGGTAAAATTGAAGGTGTGTGTATATATATATATATATATATATATATATATATATATATCATAAGCATATATCTGACTGCTTGTATTAAAGAACAAAATTGTATTACAAATACATATAATATGTATTTATAAATGATACATTTTAATACAAGAATTGTTGTGCTGTGAAGTAAAATATAAAATTGTGTATGGAAAGCATCGTCAATGCACCGTGCAGGCGTGCACCGAGATATCGAATTGAAGCGAATCAATGGCATGATAATCGTAACTGAACCGAACCGTGAGACCAGTGTAGGTTCACACCTCTAGTGAATATAACTTATAATTTATAAATTATAATAATAAAAGAATAAAAGAAAAATCTTACCAAGTTAGCAGACATGCATAGTAACAAAAAAAATTGACTAATAGCATTATTAATGCATTTAAATTACAGCGATAATGATAATTCTTAAAATATAACACTCTTGCAATATAGCATTTCCTTAGAGAAATGCTATTTTTATTAGGTTTCAAAAAAACCTTTTATTTATGGAATTATCATACTAAAATAAACATGTTTTTTTTTCTTGATCTAATTAAATCTAATTTAGGCTAAATAAAAACTAGGCCTAGACCATCATTACACTGATAAAATCAGTGTGAATGAAGCACGATACACATTCTTCATCATCATGATGATGGCCTGAACCGGTTTATTTAGCCTATCTCGACAAATTCTACCCCCCAAAACAGTTCCACAGAATATGCAGGCTACAGGAAATTCTCTTTGATGCTTACAGCTGTATCACAGTTGTTTGTATAAATACTGTGTGCCCAGACATAACCAGTCAAGGTAGGGATGAGATCCTGTCAAACATGCTGACCTATTCCCTGTGTTTTCCATGCTATCTCTGTCGTGGCTGTGTAAATATCCCTCTGTCAACAGAGCTTCTGTGTGCTCGTGCTGCTGATCGCATTCTTCTCAGACCCATGCAATTCTCACAGTCAAATTTAGCACTTTTTCCTAAGGCATTGTCTAGTATGATCCACCTTCCAAGTCTCTGGAAGTGACTGGGAGATGTTTGTGTCTGGGTGTCTGTGCTAATGATTGGGTAGCAGAGAAATGCACATTTGCTGGGACGTTGTTATTTTTGTTTGTCCCGAAGTTTGGTGGACACAGCACAACTTTACTCGGATACAGTCATTCCACAGCTCTTGGGAAAGAGTTGAAAGTACTTTCCGTGTTGTTATAATGATGACGTTTAAGTTTTAGGCTTCGTCTCCATGAAAATACCTAGTGTATTTGGATAAAACTTTGTTTATAAGCTGTGCTCTGCTGGCTTTTTGCCCAGTCAATTTGAAGATTTTGCTCAACAAAGATGTCAAACAATGGTGGCTGTAAAGGGCAAGGTCTAGATTTCAGCATGGTTCTTCACTGGTAGTGGAGCAGAATGTTTATTCGCTTTTTAAAGGTCAGAATGAGCTATATTAGGAATTTCATTGAACATTAAAATAGTCAAGTTAATTCAGATCTTCAGCTTTAAAGGGATTGTTCAACCAAAAGCGAGTGTTTTCTGTTTATTTACTCACCCTCAAGTATATGCAGCTGACTTTTAAGTAGAACATTAAAGACAATTTTTAGCTGAATCTGTGGTCCATGGAGATTCAGAAAATGCAAGTAATGACTGTCAACAATTTAAAAGTATAAAAATATATACAGGTAAAACATAATTAAGGCTCCTGATGATAACATTAAGGTCTTCTGAAGTGAATTTTTTTTTACTTCATTACTTTTAACATAATGATATATGTGTACCGGACATTAGCTTTATGTGAGCTGGCATTGATTGTTTAGAACTTTTTAGAACGGCTTTTAAAAATTGTTTACTAATAATATGGGCTGAAGGATAATCACAAGTCTTGTTCGAATGAACGGTACAACACATGTCCTTCCTCTCTGTTATAATCAAAACAGTGTACAATCATGTACGTTTATCCCTGCACAACATGTCATTGTGTGATAAGAGCTATTGCTTTAACACATGATCTAGGAAAATATGGGCATGCATGATCATTATTATGGTGATGCTCAAATGGACAATTTATACTTGTACAATTTTAGTTGATGTTAGTTAAGTGTAAAAACGCAGATATACTGTTTGTTGGTTAGTGTTTTATGCCTTGTTTTCACTGAGCGGATTAGTACACTTGGTAGGCATGGTGTATATTTCTCTCTCAAAGAAAGCCATATGGGCAAACAGGTTGCAATCTTGAACATACAATGTTTACATTTTGCATTTTATTTAGCGATCATTTTTATTTGGATCTTGGCCCTGTAAACATTAGTTTTTGAAAAGGATTTTATATTTTATTAATATTTATTTTCTGTTTCTCATTAGTAATCAAACATTTGCCCTAAATAAAGTGAGAAATATGTGCATTTCTGAGTATTTACTTTAAACTGTAGAAAGGAAACAGCCCTTTAGATGTAGCCAATATGCAAACTATTAATTGATTGAATTTACAGAAATTGTACAATATTGTGATTTATATCATTATCAGGAAGTGAGATGTTATATTGTGTGATATGATTTTTTTGTCATATTGTTGTCCAGCCCTAAGTGAATCTAGCTCCACCCTATTGGTAATAAGTTGGAATGGCACAGTTCGCCGTTTTGGTACCTAAATGTGTACCGTACTGTACGATATTGGAAGCGCATTATATTTTGTTTTTATACAATATATATTTTGATATAAATATAATTTCACGTTGATGATGACTTGAGTAACTTTATTTGGAAAAAATGCATAATTTACATTGATTGGGACAATTTTGTAGTGGAGTGCATGCATAAACTTATATAAAAATACACAATAAAATAAAACACAGATGAACTCAATAGAACAAAAATAAAAAAAATTAAATATGCTGTGCCTCGTGGTTTTCTGTGGTGTCTTAACAGCATTGAAGTTCAGAAATGCAATAATCAAATGTAAAATAACACCATATGTTATTGATTTTATAAATAAACAATAAGTCTTTGTTAAAGTGGCAAAGTTTATAATTTTTTGTGCCCGAATGGATTAAATTAGCTTGAAATCTTAGTCACAGGCCTTAAAAACACACAATTTACAATTTTTCACACTATTAGAACCTGTTAGATCCCGTTATATTAATCCCAACATAACATTGAGGATCCTGCGATGTGACTATTGCATATGCATATTGCTGAAACGATATATTGTGCAGCCCTACTGTACTGTGTTCTACTGAACCATACAGCCTATATGTAATTCCTCCAACATATTAGATAACCTTTATGGGTTTTACAGTTACTGAGATGTGTTGTTGTTGTTGTCTCTGTAGTTGAGGTGGTGGTGGAGTATGAGTATGAAGCCCTCCACGAAGATGAGTTGACCCTCAGGCTTGGAGACATCATCAAAAACGTACGACGCATCGAAGAGGAGGGATGGATGGAAGGAGACCTCAACGGGAAACGAGGCCTTTTCCCAGACAACTTTGTAAAGGTAATTTTAAGAAAGCCCTTTTTTTGGCTGTAAGTGGAGTGATGCGAGTAAACAATGGTGGTTTAAAAGCCCAAAAATAATATAAGTTAATAGAAAGGTTTAAAGAGGTGACTTTTGAATTGAGTTTGAAATCTGACCATGTGGCATTACAGGGATTTACAGTGTCATCTTCAATTTGTGTACATCTGAATTAGTTGATACTGAGGCTTTGTGAGGAAACCCACATTAAAGTCAGTTGTGATGGCAAATTTAGTCAAAGGCAGGAAATTATTGCTTTCGTTTCCTTGCGGAGATCCTTTAGTAGGGTGTGAGGTAATCTTCCACTCCCTTCACTGAACTTTGTTCCCGGAAAGATTTGATCGTCGGTGCTTTCGGGAGAGGAACATGGAAAGCGAGCAGGTAAAGAGCTCATTTTAGTTTCTGTCTGTTAGTTTCTATCTGAATAAGATCTTGTTGTTGTTTTGTCTGGAAGGTATTTTACTGGTGTTGTTTTGTCTTAAGGTGGTTTTCTATTGGTTTAGTTTGTCATAACATGGCACTTGATTTGATTGCTTGTTCCGCTGAATCACCAGACAGATCGCAGATAGTGCAGACACTTAAAGGCCACATGAAAGAAAAGCTAGAAAAGGTTTAGAGAATTAAGGCAAACTGCAGTATTTCATTATATAATTTTTTTAACTGATATTACAATTTGTTTAAAAAATTATTGAAAGTCTTGAATGAATTTGAGCACTGATGTATGTTACTGTAGAATAAAAAAATAGAGAAATAAATTTATGAAAATGTAACATTCCGATTTATTATGTTATATAAAATGTTACAAAATATTTCATACCCTTAAACTGATAGAAAAAGACTTAATTTGGCACTTGTGTGTCATATTTGACTTGATATCTCAAATAAATGAACTTTCTGTAAAATTTCACTTTTATTTCCCATTTTTTCAGCTTATGTTTCACAATAATTACAACATCATATTCAGAAGAAATATGACAAATATGGCAGTACTTGATTTCAGTTAGATGACAAATTTCAACAAATAGTTTTTTCTGCATCACAAAATTACAATATCAGCTTTTATAGTTGAAACATTTTTAGTTTTTAAGATTGAGATATTTTAACTCTTGCCATTGAAATGAACAGAGGTTTTTTATCAAGCTTTCATGATTTCGCAATAATGCGTTTAAGTTATCTTAGAAATTAAGTTATCTTAATCGTTATCTTAATTTCTTAAGATTATCTTAATCGCTTTTACAAATTTAAGTGGATTGAACATAAAAGAATTAAGTTAGAAAACGTAAGAATTGTGTTTAAACTAGTGTTATTACCAGCGTTGGGGAAAGTTACTTTGGAAAGTAATGCATTACAGTATTGAGTTACTCTCCTAAAAAGTAACTAGTTGCATTATTTAGTTTACTAAATAAAAATTGTTACTTTTTATGGTAAGTAATGTGTTACGTTACTTTTGAGTTACTTTTGCGTTACTTTTCCTTACCTGGCTGAGCCTTGATCTCTTTCAGAACTTGCAGGGTTTTTTTTCTTTTCTTTTTTTAAATAGAGGAGCTCTGCAATTAACAACACACTGTATAACCTACACTTTTATTTATCTTAAAAAAAAACACATCGTAAATAATAATGTAGGATAATGCTATCTCCTGAGAACTTCCTGAGCCCAGAGCTCTATATGCAGAATATACAGATTAATAAAAGTTTAAAGCAATTCGTTTGCTGCTTTTGTACTTTTTGTCTTGTTAGTGAAGTACAAACCATTTTCAAGTACAATTCCCTTTCTTCCATGTGTTCAAAATAATCAATGCATTCTCTCATCTCAATTTTAATTCAGCAATTTATTTTTTAAAAGCTAATTAATCAAACAAAAATTAACTCACGTTACTTTTTAAAAAAGTAACTTCAATATTATTACTTCCTTTTTAAAAGTAATGCGTTACTTTACTTGTTACTTAGAAAAGTAATATTATTATGTAACTTACGTTACCCCCCAACACTGGTTGTTATGATACTGAATTTTGGTACCAATCGGATTTCCTGCTAACATTTGAGAGCTATTGAGCATGTTCTTAAACACTGTTAATTTGGCCATTGTGTTTTGATTTAGATTTTTTAGATTTTTTTATTTGACAATTTACACAAAAAATATACAAACTAGTCCAGTTAGACTAATTCATACATATTTCAAAAACCGTCGAGGATAAAATACACAAAAAAGCCACAGGCTTATTTCCATTGTGGTCCTCAATATTCTTAAAAAACGAACGAGCAAAGCATAAATGGGGTGTAAACATAAATCAGCTCAGCAACTCAGCACAACAAGATCTTCAACTTTTTAATCATAAAACAACCATTTTTAAATTTCCCTTCTAAAAACACTCTCAATTTGGATCTCTTTAAAACTCCTAGGCAATACATTCCAAACAACAGAGCTAGTACACAAAAAGGAATTTCTACCTGTTTCACTCTTAAAACTAAAAGGATAAATATCCCTGCTACTCGCTCTTGTAGAATGAGAATGTACCTCACTAACTAAAACATAATAATCAAGAAAATATTTAGGTACCATTTTATTTAAAATCTTAAACACCATCACTAATTTAAAAAACGTTACCCTTTGTTCAACTTTTAAAATATTACCTTAAAATAACTTAATAATAAAATATTGTTGAAATGTTCACGTGCTCAACAGAACCTCTGTGCTCAAATGTTAGTGTTTTTTTTTTTATTTATTCAGTATCGTGACAACACTAGTTTCAACTCATTTTAAATAAGTAGTTTGAACAAGCAGCAATATTAATTTTTGAGTGGACTTAGAGCATTTGCTTTGTGTATTAAGATTTAGTTTTTATTTGTTTATTTACTTTAGCTATATAGTTTTTAGGACATTTGTAATTTCATGTACTGATTCAGACTTGATGGTGGTATAGAATATAACCAAAGTCACTTTAAGGCAAGTTATTTTACTCGGCGCCATCTTTAAAACATCTCTTGAGCAGTATACTCGGGCATTCTGTTTGAATAGGGAAACATCAAATTCTCCAAAACTGTTTGCCAAGTTTACAATTAAATTTTTGACAAGATTGCAAGTAGGGATGCACCGATGCCGATACTTGGATCGGATATCTGTTCGATACCACATATTTTTGCTGGTGCCGATCCAAATCTGATCTTGCGCTTGCGCTATATTCTGTGTAATTTATAAGCCAACAAAGCCATGAAGGTAGCCTATTATAAGGCACTAGAAAGTTGTCATGTAGGCCTACTATATCCCAAATGTTCTGAAGCCATTGGATGGTTTAATGTGAAGTACAGATGAATATTCAAGTGGTCATGTCTTCATGTTCTATTCAGCGCTTCCCTCCGCTGCGCCTGTCAATCATTCTCCGTTCATTCACAATACAATCTGCGTGTCTCGTTCATGACAACACTAAAAAATTTCTCCAAGACTATTTGTTCCTATTAGTTTAAATAATCAGTGGAGAAATTCATTTAGTTTTGCATTAAATGGGTTCATTTTGACCTGCAGCAAGGAATTCATTCGAATCAAGCGATCTACTCCCGGGAGGGGGTAGAAATCAGGGGGCGTGCGATTTACTTCCAGAAGGAAGTTGAAATTGGGGGTCACGAAATTAGAGCTGTAAAGCTTAACTTTTCGATTTTAGGTGAAAAATCGAATCTGTTAGAGACGTCCAATAGATAAATAAATAGGTACCGAAAAAGTCCACAGAGGGGGGGTGATCACCAGAATGGGGGAAGTCCCAGAGTAAAATAAGAAATATGATACACCGGTGTTTTGGAATATGGAAAAACTGTCTCTACGCTGTTTTCATCTGTTTTTGTATTGTTTGTTTTTATTTTATTTATACTTGTCTCTTTTATTCCTGTTTATGTAAAGCACTTTGAATTGCCACTGTGTATGAAATGTGCTATATAAATAAACTTGCCTTGCCTTGACGGATAAGTATGAATTTGTAGCTAAATTGTTAATGGTGCCAAACAGCATTTCCCGTTGTTTACATCCTTGTTTACATCCTTGCTACAATATACCGTTGACGTTAGAAACTGTGCATGTAATTGATCAATATTAACAAATAAAAATACTTACAGGTTGTGGCTCACAATCCACAGCTTCATCGGTTGGAGGAGTTTTTAGCCGAATCCAGCACTGAACTGAGAGAGATTCTGGAAGCTGTCCTTTGTCAAATGCTGGAGCTATATATATTTTTTTATAATTCTCTGGAGCATAATTTAAATTGAATTGTAAACACTTCTCTCTGTGTGCCGTGTCCTTTAGAAGCCCAAATACAGAAACAGAACAAGCTCTGTGGAAATAGCAGCGTTTAGATGGCATTTTAGCTTTCTCTGCTATAACATTACAGCACCTCTGGCCACGCCCCTTTGCTGCGCAGGGTGTGTGCGTGTGGTAAATGCGATTAACTGGAAGCCCCTGTGATCTCACTAGCCCGGATGTATTTTTTTTTGTAGTCCCCAAACTTTGTTCGCTGTAGGCTTTTCTAAGCTAACTCTGTAAAAGCCAATGTCTCCCTTTGCATTGAACTTTGAGCATATTACATTCAGAGATGTTGTTTATGTTCACACATCTACATTACACATCAACTAAAGTTTTAAAAATGATATCGTAGTGGACCACCCCTTTAATAAAAGTGAAACTGACAGACGCAATACGGATTGTCATTAACAGAAAATTATTTAGCCTAATGTAGGCTACTCTGAAACTGTGAATACTTCACTGTAATTTTATTTATATTAAATTTATTTTAACAGACCAGTTTGTGTTTTGGCGCTGAAGCATATAAGCAGACCTTGTTTTGAACTTCACCTCAAATCTTCTTGTTTGTTTTGTAGATAACTGACCAACAAAAATTACATTAAAATTACAAATTATTTGTATCATTAAAATATAAAAAATTATACCAAATGAAATTCCTTCCAAAAATATAATTTTTCAGACGAAAAATAAGTTTTCAGACAAAAATAGATGAACAATGAACACAACTGTGCGGGTGGATGATTTGCTTAGCTCCATGGAAAATAAGGATTTAATTAATGCTCCACTGTGATTGTTGTGTCACAAACCTGTCATATAATTGCTACATGTTTATTATAAGTCATTATTTTAAAGATTATGTCTTGAACATCTGTTTTTTTTCTCTGTGCTGATGTGCTTTCATTTTCTCCATCTCACTCATGGCAAGATTTGGTGAGGGAGTGTTTAATAAGTAAAACTGGCCTCAGACAGTTTAGTCTGCGTCAAATCTGCAGGAAAATATCAGGCTTTGCTAAAAGGCTGGTTATTTTACCAACGATTAGGGTCAATAGTGGTAGCCTATTACAGATTTTAAAGAAAAATCGTAATATTTAAAAAGGAAACATAAGCTGGACCACAACAGATCATATTAATGTCGTAATGAATGCTCAAATAATGTAGCCTAGTTTACAGCAAGCATCATGTTTTTAGTTAGATTGTGCCATCTGTCATATACAGTAGGCCTATAGGTGTGTTATTTTTACTAAAGAAGATATATTATTTGAGTTTATCTCCAGAACTATAGAAACTATAATTTGTTTAAAAAAAAAAAGGCTCTGCATCGGTCGATACTCAGAATTTTGGGATCGGGATCAGTATATCGGTACTTGTATATGTATGTACATATGTATGTGTGTGTATGTAATATACATATAGTACACACACATTTTAGAAACAAGGGAATAATCGTCCACACCACACCAGACACAATATTCAACACTTTTGAAACAGAGAATTAAGCAGATAAACACAACACCGTTTTATTTTTTTTGTACAACACAACTTTATTGAACTTTAAACTTTCCCCAGCCCCCAAAATAAAATATTATGTTTTTTCCCGTAATGCAGCTTCGGCCCTGGAGGCAGGTCTGGTGTTGGGCCACTTATGCTTTTCCTCCTCTATTTTATTCTTTGTCTTCTCCTCTTCTTTCAAACTGTAACTTTTTTCCTTTTCCTCCTCCTTCTTTTCTTTTTCACCTGCTCCTCCTCCTCCGTTTCAATTTCATTTATTATCTCTTTCTCCTTCATGTTCTTCTCTACATCCTCACTTTCTTTTCCTTCTGTCTCCTCCTCTTCCACCCTGCAATTTTTCCTTGGCCTCCTCCTTCTTCTCTTATTTTTCACTTTCTCCTCTTCCATGTTCTCCTCCTTTTCAATGTCATTTATCTCTTTTTCCTCCATGTTCTTTTCCACCTCTTCACTTTCCCTTCCTTTCGCCTCCTCCTCTTCCACCCCACAATTTTTTCTTGGCCTCCTCCTCCTCCTCTTCTTCTTAACGTTCTCATCCTTCATGTTCTCCTCCTCCTCCCTCTCCTCCTTTTCAATGTATTTTATTTCTTCCTCATTTTTCTCCTTCTCTCCTTTCATCTTGTCTTCCTCCATCTCACTTTTCATCTTTTCCTCCTCCTCCTTCATTTGCACGATCAAGAACTTCGCCACCAATAATCTTCTGGTGTCACTTTCTTTTATTCTCTCCTCCTCCTCCATTTTCCTCCTCCAAAACTCCTCCTCTGACAGCCGGCTGCTAATTTTTTTCTTTCTTTGCTTTTTCTTCTCTTCCTCCTTTGGCTTCTCTTCATTTGTGTTCTCTTTCTCCATCTCCTCCTGTTCTATCACCACCTCCTCCTCTCTCTCCTCCACCTTCTCCTCCCCACGTTTCTTCTCCTCCTCCTCCAAAACTCCTCCTCTGACAATCGGCTGCTAATGTTTTTCTTTCTTTTCTTTTTCTTCTCTTCCTCCTTTGGCTTCTCTTC
>CAIGQV010019088.1:124441-134787 GCA_903798115.1 Danio jaintianensis
TGTTCTCTTTCTCCATCTCCTCCTGTTCTATCACCACCTCCTCCTCTTTCTCCTCCACCTTCTCTTCCCCACATTTCTTTTCCTCCTCCTCCTCCTCCTCCATTTTCCTCCTCCAAAACTCTTCCTCTGACAGCCGGCTACTAATTTTTTTCTTTTTTCTTTTTTCTTCTCTTCCTCCTTTGGCTTCTCTTCATTTGTGTTATCTTTTTCCTTCATCTCCTCTTGTTCCATCACCACCTCCTGTTCCATCACCTCCTCCTCCTGTTCCATCACCACCTCCTCCTGTTTCTCCTTTTCCTCCTGTTCCATCACCACCTCCTCCACTTTCTCCTTAATTTCCTCCTTCTCTTTCATCACCTCCTCCTCCTTCTCCACCACCTCCTCCTTATGCATCATCTCCTTCCCTTCTTCCACTTTCAACATCATTTTCTCATAGATTTCATTCTCATAGTCTGTTGAAAGAGAAACGATTGCAGTTTGCACATAGTACACAGTCATTTTCAAGGAGACGTTAAACTTCAGATAAGTAGGAGTAAAAATACAGTTTATTTCTAACATTAGTCTGAACGGCGCATTGCTAGGAGAGAAGAAAAACCATCTTAAAGCAGCTCTGATAAAAGAGCCAACCCTGTTCTTCTTTCTTTTCTTTTTCTTTTCCTTCACTTTCTCCTTCTCGCCTGTTAAAAAAGAAATGATTGCACAAAATATATATATTAATACATAAACATTTTAAAAAGTTATTGTAGCTAAACCAAGGTTACCAACAAATTTACCATGAATTTGCTGCATTAAACATACTTTTAACCAAGAAATTTCTCATTTTTTTGTATTTTATTATTATTTATTGTAATTGATTATAATAATATTATATTTTATTATTTTCATGTTATATAAAACTGGTTACACAAATGGTCAATGCACCAAACAATATTAAAAATACATGTTCAGTGCACTTTTTTAATAGAAAAGTGAATACTTAATTTTACTAAGGGATTTTAGACTAAAGTGGGCGGCGCGGTGGCGCAGGGGGAAGGTCGCTGGTTCGAGCCTCGGCTGGGTCAGTTGGCATTTCTGTGTGGAGTTTGTATGTTCTCCCCGTGTTCGTGCGGGTTTCCTCCGGCTGCTCCGGTTTCCCCCACAAGTCCAAAGACATGCTGTTTAGGTGCATTGGGTAGGCTAAATTGTCCGTAGTGTATGTTGTGTATGAATGAGAGTGTATGGGTGTTTCCCAGTGATGGGTTGCAGCTGAAAGGGCATCCGCTGCGTAAAACATATGCTGGATAAGTTGGCGGTTCATTCCGCTGTGGTGACCCCTGATTAATAAAGGGACTAAGCCGAAAAGAAAATGAATGAATTTTAGACTAAAGTTGTATCAGAAAAGCTGAAAATGAGATACAACATTAATTTACACAAAACGTTTCATTAAGACGCACTTGAATGCAATAATAGCTGAATAATCTTTAAGTGAATATTCGCCAATTCATAAAGAGACAGTAATATGTAACATTCACTATTTCAGCAAATTCGGTTTCTGCTAGTCTTTAACTGTGTAGCACAGTGATTAGCCTACTAATGAAATAATATCATAAATATGAACTAATAATGCCAGAAGTTATTATCATCACATGTACCTGCTGCTATAGACCATTTCAATGTGGTGATGTCTTTGGCCCATGAACACTTCCTGCTTGTTATCAAACTATTTCATAACTGTAACAAGAGGCAAATCAATCATAACCTAATGTTAAAACAGCTATGATAACACTATTTACCGATATGTGGCTCTTTTTGGATTCTCAGAAGCTTTAGAAATTAAAAATGTAAAACAGGAAATACATTAGGACCATTGTTTTTGTTTACATCCCTCAAAATGGTCTATAGCATCAATGTTAATGATTTTTGTAAGTTACACAGTATTTAACTGTAATATGAACTGTATTTTACTGTAAGACATTTATGCAGTATGTAAAGTTGCTTTGTGAAAATTACTCTTTATCTTACAGTAAAGATATACATACAATTCTGTAAATACATATACAGCAAGATAAATGGTTTCTGTAATTGTAAATACAGTATTTTTGCTGTAATTGATTTTCAGTAAGTTACTGGCGAACTGCTGCAAGTTACTGTAGATTTTACAGGAATTTGTTAACAGAACTCTTCACGAAAACAGCAATTCAACCAGCTGTCTATTATACTGTACAAACATTTACACTGTACAAACATTATTTTCTAACAGTAAGTATAAAAATGTCAGGAAAACACTGGATATTCATATCTCAATGTAAATATGACTCACTATTAGTGCCGTTTCTAGGCCTTTCTTTGACCTGCTGCACTTTTTTCTCCATTCTGTCTTCCTCCATTTTGACAGCCGATGTTGCGGGGTCAGCACCCAGTGTTGGGCAAGTAAGATTGCGATACTGCTCAATAATCATATCGATTGCTAGAGGGTTTTGGGCTTTCACCTTGAACCACTCAAAAACCTTGGGGTTTGCAAGCTGGAATAGGATGAGGATTTCGGTCTTGCACCGTGAATCACTCAAACGGGAAGATGTTCAATCGCTGAAACAGCCTTGAAAACACTGGAGAACTTGGAGAATACTGAAAAGCCAAAGACACATCAACCTGTTCTACACCACTACAACAAACCCACTAAAGATTTTCTGTGATGCAATGCTTCAAGTACACTTTGGAATGCATTTTATTCTCGGAACATGCCACTATGGTAACGAGACATAACACTAAGAAATGTTTTCTTTTAAAGACAAATGACTAAGTATATGTGCAAATGACATAAAATTAATAAAAAACTCAAGGGACAAAAGCTGTCTTAAATAGATAATAATAAATTGATATAATTATTGACAAAGAAGCACAACAAATGAAACGGCAAAGGTTTTTGTGAATCTCGAACTACACAACTGACATACAGTTGCAATCAGAATTATTAAACCCCCTTTTTTTTTTTTTTTTTTTATATTTACCAAATGGTGTTTAACAGAGCAAGGAAATTTTCACAGTATGTCTGATAATATTTTTTCTTGAAAAAGTCTTGTTTTATTTCAGCTAGAATGAAAGCAGTTTTAAATTTTTTAAAAACCATTTTAAGGTCAAAACTATTAGGCCCCTTTAAGCTATATTTTTTCCTATTGTCTACAGAACAAACCATCGTTATACAATAACTTGCCTAATTACCCTATCCTGCCTAGTTAACCTAATTAACCTAGTTAAGCCTTTAAATGTCACTTTAAGCTGTATAGAAGTGTTATGAAAAATATCTAGTAAAATATTATATACTGTCATCATGGCAAAGATAAAATGAATCAGTTATTAGAAATGAGTTATTTAAACTATTATGTTTAGAAATGTGTTAAAAAAATCTTCTCTCCATTAAACAGAAATTGGGGGGAAAAAACGGGGGATAATAATTCAGGGAATTTAATAATTCTGATTGCAACTGTATATTGACTGAAATAATATATAATAAATTAATTTGAAGTATTCAGCTTCAATGTGATCCATCCAGCAAGACATAATGCAAATATACATGCCATTCCCATAAGAAATAAATACTATTGTCATTAGTGTTTTCGAACACTAAACCACAAAATCACGTTTGGAGTGCAACATCAACTCACAGAAAAACAAAAATCAAAAATAAATGTAAAGGATTATCTTTGAACAGAAAATATATTTTTAAGAAATAAAAATCAACAAAATAATTCAGAATTAAGCCGTAAGGTGCAGAACAAATGTGTGCAAAAGTGCAGGCAACATGCATTCAAAATGTGAATCAAAAATAGTTCAGTTGATAACACTGAGTGATCAATAAATGAAATGCAAAAATAACTATTAATTTTCGAAAGTATAGACAGAATGTTTTTTTTAACTGCTAAATGTCTTTTTTTATTATTAAATGTCTATTTATTATTTTTATTAAAATAAGTTAAATCAACAAAAATATTTGTAGTCTTGACTTTTTGTCAGTACATTTTTTACAGTGCAGCTAAAACTAGCTAAATCTCTATTGCAGTTTTGTAGAATTTTTTTTCAAATCACCTGAATCCACCTCTTGCCAGTCTGAAGTATGTGTGTGAGAGTGGGAGTTTTTGCTAAATAAACGTTTGCATTGGACATGTTTTCAATTCATAATTTCAGTTTGTGCAACTGTAGAGTAATTGAAACAGAGCTACAAGAGACTACCCGCACTAAAAGTTTTTGGTCTTGATGGTAAAAGTGAACTAAGAGTTCATTAAGCTTGAATCAGATAGAAAAAAATATATATAAATGGATTTTCATCATTTGAAGATATGATTTGTCATGGACTTGTAAGTGGTTTCTATGGAACCTTGTTTCTGCCTTGGAAAAATGTATTTTTCTTAGCTACGTATTTTAAATAATGTATAAAAAAAAAAATATATATATATATTATTGTATGTAGTTTCAAATGAAATTATTACTCCAGTCATTATTGCTTTTATTACTATTAGCATTAATAATAATAACAATAATAATAATAATAATAATAATAATAATTATTATTATTATATTAGAGTGATTTCTGAAGGATCATATGACTCTGAAGACTGGAGTAATGACGCTGAAAATTCATCTTTAAAATCACTGTAATAATAAATTAAATTATAAACTGCTTTTGAACAGTTATTTTATAATGCAATAACATTTCACAATTTTACAATTTGTACTGTATTTTTGCTGAAATAAATGCAGCCTTGGTGAGCAGGATAAGCTTATTTTAAAACATTTAAAAATTTTACTGACCCCAAACTTTTAACCTGTAGTGTACATACAATTATTTTTCAACATGACTTTTATTTAAGAACCATTTACTTTAAAAAAAAAACCCAATTGTCATGTAACTACATTTATGCACAACACTGTCCAGGTGCAAGGTCCCAGATCAACAGTTAACTATACATAAATAGATAATAAAGCATATTAGTATAACCAGTGTTGTTAAACACTACTTGGGTTTTACTGGGATGGATTGTTATTGATTTTGATCAGAAATAGTCTCTGTTGTAGACTGATACTCTATGAGCCTCTCTTTCTGAGAGCCACTTCTTGACTTCCAGGGCTCTCAGTGAAAATGAATCGGTTGAGTGAGTCCACTGATTCACATATTTTCTAAAATCTTAATAAAATTTAACAGAAATGTTGTACTTGTGCTTATTTTATTTAAATTTTTTGTTATTTAATATGAACACAACTAGCACAGTTTTCAAGTTTTTTGCACATAATATTTTCTTTTACCTCACAAACCAACTAGCAGCCTTCACTTGCATTCTATCACTCAGTATTTTGATGGTAGCAATTCAATTAAATGTTTTAAAACATCAACATGATTTTGATGCTGCGGTATGAGTGAAATGTTCTTTAATTGGTCATTAACAACCGCTACCACTTAAAAAAAGCAAATATATTTTTTTATGGTATGTACAGGAATCATAGAGTTAAATTCAATATCTCTTAAGAAATTTTAAAGACCTCATTGCCACTTCAGGTTTTAACCAGTAGCATTGGAAACATTTTTAACTTTCAGAACATTTATTAAATTCTAGGGGTGTGACGAGACGGATATCTCACCAGACACAAGACTTTGTTCACAAGAACAAGATGAACATTAAAGAAATTCTCAATGATAAAATATGTATTGTATATAAGTCTCTTTTCTATCACAAAATGTAGGCGCATTTTGAAATCAACTTGTACTTTGAAATAAAACTTCTATTTTAATCAATTGTATTCAGTAATAAACATGTAAACCCTGCAAAATGTTTTCCCAGAAATTGAACTGAGGCAGTTTTGCATTAAAAAAACTATAAATAGTATAAATTAAAATAAAAAATAACACATTTTCTTTTAAGTGCAATCAATAACCACAGTAATTAACTATGATCAAAGTAGAGCTCTCTTAAATCTCAAAAAAAAATCTTTGCATATTTCTTCAAGCATAAAAAATGATAATATTCTGAAACACAGAACAGCCTAAGATATCATCATGTTTTTTATAGACAGAAAGTACCACATAGCTGCCAATTTATGCAATGCATAAATGCAAGTGTAATTGCAAAAATTAGATCTAGTTTCCATTAAAACATTTTTTTATCTAAAAAATATCCCCATGTTCGAAATGTACTAACGTATAACAACCTGGAGAAAAAACAATGACATTACACTAGACACGGTTGCTCAGAACGGTGCCCGTGCGCGATTATTCCCCCTCCCCTCTCCCCCTCGCACTAACACTGGATTTTTACCTTCCGAGCCCGAGCACACTTACGTCATTGATGATGCGACTGTTAAGTTAGGAAGTGAAGCGCTCTCGCTCAACACAATAGAGATTGCTTTAGTTATATTAGTTTGTATTATTTTAAGTTGTTTGGGTTGCAGTGACACACAGTTAAGTTTTTTACTCAACAGATCCACCAATTTTGACGCTCATAAATGTTCATAAAATCATTGTGCTGCACTTATTAGGAGGTTTGCTGAAGGTGGCAGCTGACGTGCAGATCCCAACTGAAGTGCACACACACACAGTCTCTCAGGGCTCTGACCTGCACTTCTAGTGTGTACTTTCTTTAATCATCCTAGTAGTTTTCTATCATTGGTAGAATATACATTTGGTTGAGTAAAATATTTCAACACCACCATTTTAGGTAAATATAATGTCAACTTCAACCTGTAGAATAAAAAAACAACACTGATTAACATTCAAAAGTTTATCATCTTTTTACAGTAGAAGTAATGTTTTTACTTGCCGCAAATTCTCAATATACAGTAAATTACTGTAAAAGTAGTAAAAATACCCATAATGCAGTGCACATTACAATAGTGAGCTGTACAGAATGTAAGCAGTATTTTATTGGGCGTTTTTGCAGTAAGTTACTGTAAAATTGCTGCAAAGTTTAACAGGGTATCTCGCGTTCGTTTTATACAAATTACATTACATTTGTCTCCTGTATTAGAAGGTCAACATAGAAAATGAAGCCCCACCGTTACACTTTTCCCCATTCAAAACTCTACGAGTGACATGTCTAGTGTATTCTATAGTCTTTGATATAACGTATCATGTGCTGTATAGATGCATGTGTCATAAATCTCATTGAAAGAAACCTAGATATCAGTGAAACAATGTTTGCTGTAGTACTTTTTTTTTTTTTTTTTTTTAATTTAGCATTGTTTTAAAATCCATTATAAGAATATCAGGAGCTTTAAAAGGTTGAGAATCTGACCTCAATTTAGTTATGGTGGAGCGGGGAGGAAGAAAAAGGAATTTCTTTGTCAGCATCTCAGACAGGAAGTTTGGAACGGATGCAGCCTGTGGCATTAACCATTCTCCAGGAAACACTGCACTGCTCCACATGCTTGTCTCTCTGTACCTATCTAAACTAGGCTAAAAAGGGCAGTATTATGGTAATACTGTAGTAATTTGATATACTACTGAACGATTGTCATTATACTAAATGTCTCTATGGCATATTATAACACAGGAATTAATCAAAAAACAACAGGGTATACCCCAAAAAAAATATGTTATAAGTAATTACTATGTATTTCCATGGGTGTATGGGTATGTATTTCCATGATGATATGTATTTCCATGGTTTAGTTGAGTTTTCCTGGTTGATAAAATGCAGATGCTATTAAAATTTAGTACTTTAATCTCATTGTAATTCTGCATACTGTATTATTTGGGTCACCAAATGAAATTGTAAAAAATACTAAATATTTCACTTGTTTGAAGGGGTTTACAGGAAATGATTCATAATTTGTAAGAGTTTAATTTTAAAAGCATTGCCACTTTATTGCTGAAATGAGCTGTAAAACACTGATTGTACCAGCTCAGCAATTTTTATGGTCATTAATAGTATATAAGTGTTATACTTAAGATCATAGATCACCCGTACATCCATAAATGTTTATTTAGTCTTTGAAAAGGAGAAGCAAAGAGCAAGTTTCAACATGATGGGTTGAAGACGTATTACTTTGGGTGTCTGTAGTCGCTTGAGATCTTATCACTCATTTGTTTCTATTTTCCCTCTCTCTCTTTCTCTCTCTCTCTCCACTTTTTTCTGAATGTGTCTGTGAGTGAGGCTGTGGTGTTACTGAATCTACATGCCTTTGTGAGTTTAGGTGTTAACTGGGAGTTTGAAGTTTGGGAGAGTGAAGTTCTGCATAATGTGGGTGTGAATTATGTTGAAGTAGCATTGTATTGATGCATTGTAAAATTAACTCTTACAGAGGCCATTTTACTTTGTGTTTAGATGCTAAATTCTCTCAGACATATCCATTTGAGTTCAAATTAACTTCAATATTCTGATTGTTTTTTTTACTATTGTGGAAATTTTTTTATTTTCATATTTAAATACAAATGTAACTACATATTTAACTGTATATTTTATATATACAGTAAAATGAGATATATGAAGAAAAAAAAACATATATATATATATTTAATCATATTTTATTTTATATTTAAGTAGGTAGGTAGGTGGATAGTAGGTGTATAGTAGATACAATATCATCAAGATACTTATTCTACATAAGCAATATTAACAATACAATATTATTCGTCCTGACCCGTCATGGTACAAGGCTCACGGTTTGTTTACGCACTCTCAAGTCAAATACAGTCAGTCACTGTTAGACAGAAAAGACCACAACAGTGTAACAACTGAGGAGCCATTCACAAAGAATGTGTATTTGCGTCTGAAAATGTGATACACAGCGCTCAGGAGTGGTTCCACAATGTTGCCGAAGCACATCCGTCAAACAATGGAAATATAATACTGTCGCATTTTGTGAGGACGTAAGTCAGTCTTTGAGTGCCTTCTCTACAAATATAATATTGAACAGTTGTTGTCCGCTGCACCTGCTGTTATGGATACACTCTGTTCTGCATTTTTTTTTAAAAGAGATTTTATTTTTTAAGCATACCTAATCTTAAATTGAATAGACAAATATTGTTTTGTTTTTTTGTTGTTTTATGAAAGGGTTGAGCTTAATCTTTTAAAGTTTAATGCACAGTTTCCTAATTATAAAGTTTTTCTGTTTTTGTCAAGGAGGTGAGAAAAGATGAGCCAAAGTCCAAAGAGGAGTCAAAAGAGCCTAAAGAAACAAAGGAGGTGAAAGAGGAGACTACGATACAGCGGCGAGCATCAGGGAATGTAGCAAGCCTGGTGCAGAGGATCAGTACATACGGCATCCCTGCTGGAGGACTCGGCTTACAGCCCCATTCTCAACCCCGTGCCTCAAAAAAGAGTGAGTTTCTTTTTCATTCCAATTTTACTGCTTTAGCCTCTTTATCTTAAAGAGATTTTGTTCAGAATGACATGCATACAGTTTCCATACTACCTGAAAGAGATCATACTTTTAGGAATACAATAGGAATGTCAGTTTCCACAAAGTAAATGAATAGTATACACTTTAGCTGTATGTGCCTCAAAACTAACCGGCCATAGATAAAGGGGTATTGATTAAAAATACATTTTGACAATTAATCGATTGCTGATCAGTTGTTAGCATCTCTACTTTATAATAGCTGTAGTGTCTAAAATGGAAGATTAAATCAGAATTGTCTCAAACTGTAAAAAATATTTGCATGTTTTGAGTGTGCTGACCTCATATTGACTGACTTGTGTTTGGATAAAGGCCATGTGGTCAATCAAATCAGATGGTCTGATTCAGTGAAGTGGATACTAGCTTCATGGTTAGAATCTTTAATATAAATAGTTTTTATATAGCTGAATTAATCATTAATTTGTTACATTTTTATATCCTTGGTATAGGATTAAAAAAATTATTGGTACCATTTTATATTAAGTGGCCTTTACTATGTACCTATATTAAAAATAATGTTTTGTAACAGTGAACTTATTTTGTACATGTTTTTACATTGTACTTATATTTAAAAAAACATACCTGCAAGAAATATAATTACACTGTTAACCCTTCCCTTACACCTTAACCTACGCATATCACCAAACCTATCCCTAACCTTATCCGTATCCCACTTCAGTAGTGCCATAAGTATTTTGTAATATAATATGAACCGTGTGAACTACTATATACTTTAAAATAAGAGGCCTTAATAAATACATAACATTTTAAAGTGAGACCAAATTCTTTCAGTATTATACGCTTTCTATAGTCATTACTAGGCTCACAAGGAATCTGTGCACGCAGAAATCTGCAAAAAAACGGTCTATTTATTTACTTATGCAAATGTGTGAAAATATATATTTATTCAGTTTTTATATTAATTTCAGTACTATTATTGAATAATGTGCAAATGTTTATATGATTTATGTACAATGCAA
>CAIGQV010019088.1:135187-152087 GCA_903798115.1 Danio jaintianensis
AGAAATTAATACTATGCAGATTTAGTGTTTAAGAACAATTCTTAAAATACAATTTTTATTATCATTATTGCTTAATAATTGTGTGGTTCAAAGGAACTGATTTTATTTATTTTTTAATTTCCGGAAAAAGTTACATTATAAATGTCTGTACTGTTCCTTTTTAAAATAATTTCTTGTGGAATTAAAATATTGTTATTATTTTGTTTTTATATTTTCCTAATTATACCCCAATTTTTCCACCAATTTTGTATGTGCTTGTTGAATAATTGCACTTTTATCACAGCCAACCTCCGGCTCCAACACAAAGTTAATAGTTTCTCAGGTTAAGTTTTTGACAGTTTACTGTGTCATAATATGGAACACCAGTTTTAGAGCAAACAAAGCAAACTGTCCTCTTCTTTTCTCTTCAAAGGGCATATGAATCATCTCAAGGACAGGGTGTGGTGTTTGTGTATGTTGTGGGAATGCACAGTTAATAAAGAGACTCTTTCTGATTGTGATAGTCAGCTCTCATCAAGCCCTCTACAGGCAACAGGGGGAAGCATATCCCTGGCACATTTGCATTATAGGCTGAACATGTCAGACCAAATCCAGAATGACTTGTTTTGCTTTCATTACAGAGCTCAAGAAGCGTCAGTGCAAAGTCCTGTTCGAGTATGTGCCTCAGAATGAAGACGAGCTGGAACTGAAGGTTGGAGAAGTCATTGAAATCACAGAGGAGGTCAGCCACTTCTGTCTCTTCTACTTAACCTCTCATAACTGAGTATACTTCATGTATTATGTTTAATTATAGAGATTTGTACATGCGGCAAATGGATTTCAACACGTGTTGCACTGTGAAATACAGCGTTGTGTTGCTTAGTTTTTATTTCTTGCAAAGTAAGTTATATTTGCTTGTAATTTCACTTGTTGCTTAAATGTAGCATGTTTTATATTTTTCTCAGTTAGTGGGTTGTGATCCAAAAATCACAGGTCTGTAAAAAACGTTTTTAAATTTAAATAAAATGAAAGCAACCATATTATTGTGTGCAGTAAATGAGAAGCATGACTTTTTGGCACATATATGTCTATAACTGTGGAAATTGGTGAGAAAAATGTAGTTGAAATTTGAAAGCGATTAGTTGAAAAAGTGAGTGCACTCATTGACTTTAAATTATTAAGTAAATAAACTGTGCATAATTATTAAAATTAAATTAAGTGAACTTAACTAAGTTACAACATAAATAATTTTTTTAGGTAAAGTCAACTTGTCATTTTTAAGGCAATGGGTTTACTCACTTGTTTTTAAGTAAACAGTGTACACAAGGGTACAAAGATTTTTGCTGCTTGTTCAAACTACTTATTTAAAATGAGCTGAATCAACACAATTCTTGAGGGTTTTTTTGGGGGACAACTTAATCGTTTTATGTTCAATCCACTTCAATTTGCAAAAACAATTAAAGTAATTTAATCAATTTGTTTTGGAATTGTTTGGAACCCTGCATTTTTTACAGTGTACATTAAACCAGCCTACACTTATTGTAAGTTAATTGACAACAAATATAGGTGTATTATAGGTGTATTAATCTAAATGAAAGTAACTTGATGTTATAATTTACTTAATTTTGGGCCTTTGTATTGTAATATAAAATCATTTTCATCTTTTTTTTTTGTTTTTTTTGTAGAGCAGTTTGTGCACATGTAATTTTGCTATTATGTTGGTTGACTTTTAAATCTGGTTCCTGAAGTGAAACCAGTTAAAAGCCAGTGTCTTTGTAAATGAGCTTGTGGTCATTGCTGCATTAGTGCTGACTCTGAGTGTTTTATTTAGGTTGAGGAGGGCTGGTGGAGCGGAAGTATGAATGGGAAGTCTGGACTTTTTCCTTCCAACTTTGTCAAAGAAGTCGATTCAACTGAAGACACAGAGACCAGCGACGTTACTGAAGAACCAGGTAATCCTGTAATATGTTCTCGAGGGCATGTTCTTACAAGAAAACACTCAACAGAAACCTTTTGTGTTTTAAAGTATGTTTAAGGGTGGGTGTGTGTGGGTGCTCTCTTTTTGTGGTGTTAGATCTAGTCATGACAGTCAGCAGAAGGTTTAGTTTAAGTCAATAAACCAGAGAGAAATTTTAAATCCAGATAGAAATTCATGAACTGAATGTAGACTCAGAAGTTTGGGTTCAGTGAGAGTTCAGTACTGAGTCAGTCATTTTGAAAGAAATTGATACTTTTATTATTTAGCAAGGCTACAATAAAATGATCATAAATGTCAGAGAAATGTATAATTTCAAACGTTGCTCCTAAATACACTGATAGTTTTTAAGACTGAGGGTTTTTAAATGTATCCAAAATTGTAATAATAGAAAAAAAAAATCACCTATCTGACTTACATGTTTTGTTCCAAGTTCTGTATGAGCAACAGACTGAAACATTTATCATTTTAGTTTTGTTTAATCTTGATCAGTTAAAGATCTAAAAGATCAGACTCTAAAAATGGTGGGTTGTTGTAAACCAACATTGGGTCAAATATGGACAAACCCAATGTTGGTTTATTTTTTACACTGTTTTTTTTTTTTTTTTTTTAAACCAATGGTTCGGGGTTGTCCATATTTGACCCAACGTTGGGTTATGGCGACCCAACATTTTTAGTTTAAAAATGATTTGTTAAAGGGTTCGTTAATTTTTTACTTTTACGTCTGAGGTGCTTTATAATGTTATCTAGATTTGGGCATGAGAAAAAAAAAACATTTAAATGTAAAAATTACACCCTCTTTTTTTCTGATATTTTGACATCTTTACCAGAACAGATTGTTTGATTAGGCCTGGTGGACTTTAGACCTCTGAAGTAAAGGTCTGCTGGTATGATTGCACATGTTTGACTGCCTACATCATTCATAGTTGGATGCTGCTGTGAATTAAGTTACAAATGCATAAATACGCATAAGTACATTTCAGAAGATCTCTAATAACAGGCAAATCAATAGTGACCAAGTAATAAAAACAGTTACAGTTGATCCAATATATTTGGTACATCATCGCCTTTTAGTTTCAGTCATTTTAAAATCCAGCATTGAATAGTGTCTTGTTTGTAAACGTATCCGTGGTAAAATGAAGTCAACAAAGGAGCAAGTTGTCATTGACATGGTCTGTCTGACATGAAATGACACAGTCAAAGAATTGTCTTGTCATTATTGGTTGGTCTGTGTTTGCCTCTCATTATTTACTTGCTGCATGCACAAATTGGTGAGCGGAGCAAAACAGGCAGTTATGTAGAAGTGGGTGTTGATCTTCTGTGGAGGTGGAGTTTAGTCACACTATTATTTAATAGTAGCACACAACAAGTGGTTTTGGCAGATTGTGTTCCATATAAGCTGTTTTTAGACTAACAAGAGAGTTTTTGAGTTATCAAACTTACAGGATGTTTATACTTTGACCTATTATATGTCATTTTATTTATTTATTCATTTATTTATTTGTTTGTTTAATGAAAGGGGTATCAATACCTCTTATGTATTCTCATCATTGCAGAATGGTCAGGGCACATGAACATTTTAAGATCTAAAATTTTAAGACCAGTTGTTGGTAATGTTTGCAAATGAAATATTACATCAAGACTTTGTAAATGCTTGAAGTGGCATACTCATAAAAAGTGGTGTGTGTTGACAGATAACAGAGATGGCACGTCTAGCCCCACGTCCCCTCATCCAGGCAATGGGGTCATGGCTCAGCCAAAGAAGATCAAGGGCATCGGCTTTGGTGACATATTCCGAGAAGGCTCTGTAAAACTCAGAACCTCCCAAAAAGGACCATCTGAAAATATGGAAAAAACTGAAAAAGTAAGTGTCGTTGTGCAGAATGCTTTTATTTGCTGTAGACTGCTGCACCTGTATCTTTCTCAGTACCGAGCAGTACGGATTTCACATGCAACATAAGAAAACATTGTATTTTGATCATTACAGTAAAAAAAAGATTGATAGTGTGAAATCTGGAACAGCTGACATAAGGGAACTTTTTGAACAACTTTGTACTAACTGGTAAACCCCTTCAAATTGCAAAACCAGGGTTTATTTTTGTCGCTGACACTGTTTTTAAGGGTGTGAATATTTTGGCACCTCACAATTAGGTTCAAATTTATACCTGCCGTCCCAATTGAATAAAATCAGTATTTGATTTTTTATCTATTTCTATTGAAGCCTAAAAAATATCCTTGTTATTAAAACTTAAATTATTTTAGTTTTTCTTGGAGTTTAGTAAATTTATTATTGTTATTATTAAGACAATAGCCATTTCAATAGCCATGCTTCCTCAACTACTGTTTTCTCTGCCTTGCTAATTTGATCGATTGAATGTTTTATTGGCATTACACATACATCCAAAGAACTCGGAAGTGACCAATGTATCCAGCTCTTTATTATTTAAACAGTTAATAAGGAATAAATATATAAAAACCATATTACACTAAAAAAAATAGAAATAATAAATTAGCACCGTGCTAAGTGAATTAATAAAATACTCAATTCCTGAATCCCAATCTTCATACATAAAACCATAATAGACTGAAAATACATTCTTGATATGTTTTAGATAAAAACTGTTCTTGAAACCTGTAACATTTTTGTGTGTGACTTAAGTAGCTGTTTGGAAATCATTTATAATTTTACTAAATTTCCAAAAAAATTTAAACTTAATTAAAGCACAGATGAAAACAACAGAACAAAGATAATAAAAAATGAAATAAAAATCGCTTTATGCTGTTCGGTGGAATCTAACAATATTGAGGTACAGAAATTAAATGATCACATTTAAAATAACATGGTATAGTCTTCATTTTATAAACAAAATTAATTTATGTAAAAGTGGCTAACTTGATCATTTCTGCCTGAATTTAAAAAATGTGCTTTAAATCTTACAATCGCAGGCCTTAAAAACACATCCAAGTAAAAAATCTTACTATTAGATTATGGTTAAAATTCACAATGACTTGTGTACTGCACTGTAAAAAATGCAGAGTTCCACACAATTCATTCATGTTGACCCAACACAAATCGAGTAAGTTAATGTAACAAATTTAAGTGGATTGAACATAAAAAATTAAGTTGTCCCAGAAAAATCTTAAGAATTGTGTTGTTTCAGCTCATTTTAAATAAGTGATTTGAACAAGCAGCAAAATCTTTTTTTTTTCTGGTTAATTATAATCCCAACATGACATTGCAGATCCTGTGATGTGACTATTGCAGATGCTCACATTGCGATATCGATGCTGAAATGATATATTGTGCACTGTGCAGCCCTAATTTGGATGTTCACTAAATATATACCAATGCAATACAATGGTATTAGAATTAATCCTGGCTTAGTAATGGGTATCTGCAATTATATGTACTAGAAATGCCTATCCTGATGAATGATCTGCACTGCAAAGCAATTTAGCGCATACTATTTCCTTATAAAAATATATTATTCTCTTGGCATGTTAGAAAATCAGCGATGCCTATTCCCATAGCCACAAGCAGTGGACCGTTGAAGGGTAATTACATGTCTAACTGCTCTACAAGTTTTGCCAGTGATTGCTCAAGACATCAGCATATAGGCAGACAGACAGTCTCATGGGGTGACCTTCCTTTTTAGGCAATATGTCTATTTTTGGACTTTGTTATTTAGGGTGGTGTTTGTTAAGTGTTCTAGCATTCACATTATTATTGTTTGGGCTCTCCACAGATCAAAATGAGAACAAAATATAAATTTCTGTGCTTTTATTAGATCTGCAGACATACACATCTTAGTTTCTAAAAGTAAAATGTGCATTGTTCATTTATATCAGAATCAGAAAGACTTTATCGCCAGGTATGTTTAGACATACAAGGAATTTGCTTTCATTACAGATGTTTCCACAGTGAAACAGAATGACAAGAACAGGACAAAAAAAAAAAAAAAAATAGGAAGTAAATAGAGAATAAAAATATACAAATTGACCTGTATATGTATGTATAGGTATATTACTATATGCAATATTATATGTATTAGGGGCACAACACAACCTATTCTCACAATTCAGTTTTAGGTTCATGGTATCAGTAAGTTTCGATATATAATATGGTAAAAAAATACAAGCAAAAGAAAATACAAAGTAAATACTATATAGCATAGATACTACTAAAATAAACAGTGCTTTTAAGGTTTTTCCTGTATCTAACAGTAGTTTTCAAACTGAAAAATATAATCAAATATAATACTGGATACTGTGTCTTCACTGTATAAAATTTGTATTTAGTTTAACCATTATTGAACTACAGTAGCCTATATAGCTATTCAGTCAAGAGCAGAGTGAGTGATTTCATTATCTTTTTTTGTTTGATTAATATTAAAAACACAGACAGCAGGAATTATTATTATTTTTTACTTTAAGATGCAGCACAGATGTATCACAAAGAGAAAGTTGCAGATGACACAATTTCCCAAATGTTTAAGTTCCAAGGCATAACCGATTGAATGCTTGTCAAGTCAGGCATAATTATTGGTCATAATTGAGTTTTAAGAATCAAGACTTAATTTGCAATGAAAACTAAGTAAGAAATGTAAACTAAGTATGTAGGTATTTTTAGAAGCTTCATACTTTTTTGTTTGCTCTGCATTGCAAACTCAGTTTCATCTTAATTTTTTTTCCCGCACCATTGTTGACTCCCCTGCCCATGACTATTTTTTTCTGGCTTTCCATGTACAGACCATCTAAAACACTACATCGTCTTTGGAACCAAAAACAATTTAAGGTTATAGTCTGCTTAGTTTATGATCTGCTATTTATACAGCTAACACTAATGTGATTGACCAGACATTTTTATTCGAAAGCATACAATTAAGTTCTCACTTAACAGTGAGTTTTCAGATGAGTCTTATGTATTGTTAGGGATTTGGCATTCCAGTTTAGGATTTGTCATTCCATCTACAAGGAATAGTCAAGTCAAGTCAAGTTTATTTATATAGCGCTTTTCACGATGTAGATTGTGTCAAAGCAGCTTAACATAGTTCTATTTAAAGTCCAGATTTCAGAGTTGAAGTTCAGTGTAGTTTAGTTAAGTGTGGTCTAAATTTCACTGCTGAAAGTTCAAACACCGCAGAGCAAATCCACCGAAGCACAGTTCCACAAGTCCCGATCCGAGCAAGCCAGTGGCGACAGTGGCGAGGAAAAAAAAAGAAAAAAAAAAGAATGTGAACATTCTGGAGAGTTATTTTGTTCCATCACCAGGATTTTTTTTGTGTGTTTATACATTTAACCAGTTCTTTCTTTCTCCTCTTTTGTCACATTTTGCATCCCATTATTTCATTTAGATTAGTTGAATCTTCCTTTTTGTCTCTCTCTTATCAAAAGCTCAGAAATCATTTGTCATCATGTGATTCGAGGGTCAAAGAATTTACTAAATACCTGTAGGTTTCTTACTCCGCATTGAGTTGGACTACATTTGGCTTGCTTTCCCAATTATAACAGTGGTTGTTGTTGTTTACCCAGCATTCATTCCACCCAGGCATGGCTGATATGTCTCAGAGACTGTATCTTCCAGCGTGCGACTGCATGTGTTTGTGGCTGCCGTGTCAGTAAATCCATTTGTGCTTCTGCTTCATTTTAGCCAATTCCTCCATTACCATCTGCCACAAAACCCACCCCTTTGAGCACTCCCGAACACCCTAAAGGAGAAAAAGAAGCAGAGAGCAAAGGAAAAGGTGAGTTCAATGGAAGGCTGACATAGATGCATGTGTTAATCAAAGTATTGATTGGATATTTACAGTATGTAAATGAACGGCTGATACCAACTGCAGTGGTTGTGACATTTACATTTGTTTTATAGATTAGATGAACTATTTGTTAGTTTTGCAATGCGCTTGCACCATTTACTTATCGATAATGAACTGGAAAGTGCATTTTTATAGGAAGTGGAAATATGGAAGATCATTTTCACTCTTTTTATAAATCACTTTCTGAAATGTTTCCACAAAAACATTTCCATTGCATTGTTGCATATATGATTTCTGTTTATCAAGAGGAAAGCACAATTTATAACATCATATAATAAGTTAAATAAATAAATATAATATATAAAACTTTTATTTTTCTTGTCTCCCTGTAGTAAAAGAATACTGCAAGGCCACATTCCACTATGAAGCAACAAACCAAGATGAGCTGGATTTGAAGGAAGGTGAAGTCATCCTCATACTGAGCAAGGTACGTAACAAACGAGAAAATGTCATCTCAGGCACAGAGATCGTTGAATGAACAGTCAGAAGATCCATGTTAGCAACATTATGCACAGCAGTTAATTAGTGATATGTGCTTTACTAGGGTTGTAACAGTACACAGAAGTCACGGTTCGGTATGTACCTCGGTTTTGTGATCACAGTTCAGTTCATTCATTCATTCATTCATTTTCTTTTCGGCTTAGTCCCTTTATTAATCTGGGGTCGCCACAGCGTAATGGACCGCCAACTTATCCAGCATATGTTTTACGCAGCGGATGCCCTTCCAGCTGCAACCCATCACTGGGAAACATACATACACACTCATTGACACACATACACTACGGACAATTTAGCCTACCCAATTCACCTATACCGCATGTCTTTGGACTTTTGGGGGAAACCGGAGCACCCGGAGGAAACCCACGCGAACACGGGGAGAACATGCAAACTCCACACAGAAACGCCAACTGACCCAGCCGAGGCTCGAACCAGCGAACTTCTTGCTGTGAGGCGAACGTGCTACCCACTGTGCCACCGTGCAGCCCCAGTTCAGTTCAGTACAACAGAAATAATAACAAACCCCTGATGCTTGCTTTTTCTGTTTATTTTGAACAGGCAGACTTTTTGTGTCACAATCAGCTACAGAACTGAAAAGCTTCTTATGATAAAGTACTAAATTAATACAATAATGAAAAATAAAACTTCATAATTAGGAGAGTTCGTATCAAACTTTCAAAGGCTGAGCCCTACCCTTTCCTAAAACATCAGAAAAGCAGTATTTGTGCATAAGATTGAGTATTATTCAAAACTAAAATCTCTTTTAATTAAGATACTAGCTCTACTATGTCCATCCATACCAGCTGGTGCAGTGGGAAACAACTGTTCAGTCTTGTATGTATGTATATGTGTGTGTGTGTGTGTGTGTGTGTATGTATAGAGAAAGTAGTCACGTGTGCATGAGATGAGACAGAATCTTATATTTCCATTGTTTTTGTATGTAAACTCGGTTGACGGATGTGCATGACTACTCGCGTCATCTGCAGCACCTTACACACGAGCATGAGTATTGAGTTGTTTAGACTGCGTGTGAAGATAAAACAGTTTCTACATTTATGCAGTGGCACTCATTACTGTCAGTTCAACAGCAGTGGACAAATCAGAAGAACTCAAGCGTTCTTCTGTTCTTTTTCTGTGTAGCAAGTTGGCATAACAACGTCAACATGGCGGAACCATTTCTGAGCGCTGCAACTCGCATTTCAGATGCAAAGACGCATTCTTTGTGAATTCCCTCTCAGTTGTTGCACTTCTGGGATCTTTCTGTCTAACTCCAGTCACTGGACTGGCACATCTGAACTGACTGTATTTGTGATGGGAGAGTATGAACTGTGATGGTATGGGACGAATACATATACAGTTACACCCCTAGTCATGACTAATTTACAGGGTTCATACGGTCATGGAAAACCTGGAAAAGTCATGGAAAAACAGAAAAACCCACAAAGTTTTGGAAAAGTCATGGAAAACAGATATCTGTATACTTGAATATAGGTTATTTACTTCTTTTCTGTCCTTGGCCAATCACATACTCTCACATTATTAGTGCGGTGTAAGCATGATCTAAATCAATTTTACACAGATATAAATATAAATTGAAACTAAATATATTGTTGCGTGTTTTACGATATGCTGTAATAAATTTGAACATGCATTGTTTTTCTATTACCACGCATATTTAGACATTGCATGAAACATTAGGTCATGAAAATTTACTTGTAAGTCTTGGAAAAATCATGGAAAAGTCATGGAGTTTTAGTAGTAAAAATGTGTATGAACCCTGAATTTAATTAACAATTAAGTTGAAATTCTACAACTGTCAAATGGTCTAACTAAACTACAAACATCAAATTATAAAAATGCATTCAAAATTACTTTACAAATTGTGTGCTTCAAACATTCTGCTTAAAGCAAGATATAAATGTGCCAAAAAAATAACAAAATAAAATATGAAACTAATAGTATCTTGTTGTAGACTAGCTGCAGCAGTAAGTTTGTCGACTAGTGTAGTAATTAATTTATAATAATGGCCTTTATGTCATACATATTTAAAGAAAAAGCAATAAGAAAAAATGACATGATTCTATATCCAAAATTCACATAAAAATTCAGCGATAAACAGTAAAACCTATTTTGTAAACTGTTTTGTTCCAGAATATATTCTTTTCAATAAATGTTATTGCCATCTTAACAATTAAGCAAGCAAGCAATCAAAGCATGTTTTGTGAGTAGGACACAAATACGTTTTATATTAAAAAGTTCTATTTTATGGCTGCTGCTACTGTTGCTAGGCTCTTTGAGGGTTTCTTTCTTCTTTTTTAAATTTTTTTTTTTTTTTTTTTTTTTTTTTTTTTTTTAAATAAATTGAATGCAATTTTTTTTTTTTTTTTTTTTTTTCTCTCTCAACAATGCAGTTTTGACCCAGAGAGCAGTATAAACAAGTTTGGGCAGGAGGGCTCCACTTATTGCCCTCTGAATGGTTTATTCTGATAGCTTCCTTTTAAACCTCACTGTAGTCTCTATATCGTTCTCTTCAGTTCAGTGTGACAAGGCTCCTTGCCACAAACAGGCTTGGGGTGTTTTGTTAGATCTCTGAAAGCTATGAAAGTTATGAAGCCAGATTCAATGGTACAGTAATTACATATTGTGCACTGTAATGATGAAGAATATTGACGCCTGATGGTTGGTTAAAAGGAAAAGGTTCACCCATAGATGAAAATGGTCTTATTAACCAAAACCTGTATGACCTGTAATGTAATTTGTGCTGATCAATGGAGGTTTTTTTTGTTTTGTTTTTTTGTAGCATTTTGTATTCTCCTGTGTTCTGTCTTCAGATACATGTGCCAATATAACTGTGTAATGTGCTTTTTCTATTTATGTTAAGACATGAGGAAACAGACATGTTTCACAGTCTCATAGTCAAAGACACTCATAGACAAAGCAGATGAAAGCCAGATTTTTTTTATACATGACCACCATCTAGTGGCAAGGGATACATCTATGTATTTCCCATTCATTATGATGTATGTTTAAACTTTTAAGATGTGTCATTGTGTAGTACTGTATGAATTAAACCATTTCTGTGGTTGATGGTTTTGCTTTTTTTGTAGGACACAGGAGAGCCAGGCTGGTGGAGAGGAGAGGTCAACAGCAAACAGGGAGTTTTCCCAGATAACTTTGTATCTCTGCTTCCTGAGTCAGACAAAGAGGTGAATTCACATTCATTAATGCCTTTTTTGTTGTATACCTTGACAGTCTTCTTTATCTGGGAAGGAAGTTGACTTTTCTTTTTGACTTTGGAAAGATATAACCTCGAAGTTACTGGGTATTTTTAGTGAAGACTACAATATAAACACAATGTATACATTTCATATGGACAAAATAAAAAGTATGTGGATTCATTTTATGCTCAATCATTTGTTTTGTGGTGTCGCGAAAAACGTTGTTTACGATAATATTTTTTCATCATTTTGGATGACCACAGTTTTACACACCACCACAGGGATGCAGGCAGAAATGTGAATAACAGCATGGTGCAAGCTTGAAAGTATAATGTTTATATGTAATTTTGTGTTTTATGTAGCGATGTTTTATGTTGGGGCTGTGATCATTAGATTTTGAAAAGTGTTTTATATTTCAGTAATATTTATTTTTATATTTGTACATTCAAACATTTGCCAAGAGGTTCTAAAATAAGAGAGAAAAGTAAACACTTTTGAATGGGTACATTGTTGAGTATATACTTTAAAATATTAAACAAAGAAAAGAAAATAGAAGTAATAGGCCTTTCCATGTGGTCAAAATATATAACTTATTTATTTACTGAAAAGGTACTGTGTTGTGATGTACATCATCATCTGGATATGTGATGACTTATTTTGTGATATGAGATTTATAATTTCGCCCAGCCCTATTTATGACAAGACTTTTTATTTTTTTTATGTTTTGTAATCAAAATTTCTTATTTCCTTATACAGACACTCACATCCAAAGGCTCAATCAAAGCGTCGTCTAAACAGGAACCAGAGGAGGTAAGCAACTCTTATGCCTATTCTCTTGATAGACAATTGTTTATTGGAGCACACTACATATTTGATCAAAATACTTTTTTTATATATATTTTTTGCAGTCCTCAAATGTTTCAGTTTGTCTGAGAGTGATAGGATTTTTATTTTTAAATGTAAGTTTTAAGTTAAACTTTCAAATTGTTGAACACCCCTTATTATTTATAACTAATTTATTTAGTTTTTGCCATGGTGACGGTGCATAATATTTTTCTACTTATTTTGCAACATTTACAGATTTTTGCTGTAAAAATTTAAAGACTCAACTAGGTTATTATGTTAACCAGGCAAGTAAGATTAATTAATCAAGTTATTGGATAACAGTGGTTTAGTTTTGTAGCCAATAGAAAAATATATTTCTTAAAGGGGCTAATAATTTTGACCTTAAAATAGGTTTAGGCGACGCGGTGGCGCAGTGGGTAGCACGTTCGCCTCACAGCAAGCAGGTCGCTGGTTCGAGGCTCAGCTGGGTCAGTTGGCGTTTCTGTGTGGAGTTTGCATGTTCTCCCTGTGTTCGCGTGGGTTTCCTCCGGGTGCTCCGGTTTCCCCACAAGTCCAAAGACATGCGCTATAGGTGAATTGGGTAGGCTAAATTGTCCGTAGTGTATGTGTGTGAATGAGTGTGTATGGATGTTTTCCAGAGATGGGTTGCAGCTGGAAGGGCATCCGCTGTGTAAAACATGTGCTGGATAAGTTGGCGGTTCATTCCGCTGTGGCGACCCCAGATTAATAAAGGGACTAAGCCGAAAAGAAAATGAATGAATGAATGAATGAATGAAATAGGTTTAAAAAAACTGCATTCATTCCTGTAAAACTAAAGATAATAAGACTTCCCCAGAAGAAAGAATAGTACTGTAATACAGTACTTTTTGAAGAAAAAAAAAAAAAAAAAAAAAAGATTTCACAGGAGGGCCAATATACACAGACACACACACAGTTGAACTCAGAAATATTTTGACTTGAAATATTTCCTAAAACGATGTTTAACAGAGCAAGGCTTTTTCACAGTATTTCCAATAATATTTTTTTCTTCTGGAGAAAGTCTTATTTGTTTTATTTCAGCTAGAATAAAAGCAGTTAAAAAAACATTTTAAGATCAATAGTATTAGCCCCCTTAAGCATTTCTTTTTAGATTGGCTACAGAACAAACCACTGTTAAACAATGACTTGCCTAATTACCTTAACTTGCCTAGTTAACCTAATTAACTCAGTTAAGCCTTATACTAATACTAGTATCTTGAAAAATATCTAGGAAATATTATGTACTGTCATCATGGCAAAGACAAAAGAAATTAGTTATTAAAACTATTATTTTTAGAAACGTGCTGAAAAAAATCTCTCTGTTAAACAGAAACAGAAAAAATATAAACGAGTTATAATTTAACAGGAGGGCTACTAATTCTCACTACACTGTAGATTTATATATAGATATATAAGAACAAAATAATCATTTCATAAATGTTCATATAATAAATAATTCCATCAGAATCATATGAATGCTCATATATATCATACATATGAATGCTCATTGGATGACATTATGATAGTTTACCAAACAAAAAATAATTCTGTCATAATGTACTACATTCAAGTTGTTCTGTTTGACATAAAAAAAATATATTTCAAAGGATGTGGGCTCATTGCAGCCACTGGCAGTTTGGTCCGTTTTTTCTAAACTTCTGACTGCTAGTGTTTATCATATATCATTAATTAAATCTTCAGATTTTTTTTCACCAATGTCTCCCAGCTCTGCTTTTCAATGAAAGCCCTGTACTGAACACTTTAATCAAAGACTTTCATGACCAAAATAAACAACAGTCTAGACAATATCAACCGATAATCAAATTAACACAGACGTTTTGTGGTTGCATTGGGAATTTGAGCTTGAAAGAAGTGTTTAAAATCTATAACAGCCACTTATCACCATATGTTTAACAAACACGGCTTCATTTGGGCTTTTTGGGTCTTCAAGTTTACCCCAAGGGTCCGTGTTTAACCACATTTTGGCAAACTGTGGTACAACAGGCCCATTATTTGTTCAAAGCACCAGCAAACATCACTGAAGAACAAACAGAGAGTCTGTGTGGGCAAAAGTTATGCTCTGCCACATCCATTTTCTGAGGAAAACTGTGAAGCCTCCACTGAATGGGGTCATGGGTTGATCTGCTCCCAGCATAATTTTTTTCCATTTTTTCTTTTTTTTTAGTCTTTTCATATTCAGCCTAATTGGCCTGAATGATTGTCTTTGTGCGGCTGCAGTGAGTATGTGATGAGCTGGAGCTCATGTGATGGGTTGTGGAGGTCAGCGAGCGGTTCATGAAGATGTGAAAGTGTTCCTCAGTTCCTCCAATGGACCCCAGAGAGCCCGTGATCAATCCTTTATCCTTAAGCATCCTGTCAGATGATAAGACGGTGATCTCTCTCTCTATCAGGAATCAAGGGGCAGAGGGCATTTGCAGAAAGGACGTTTCTGTCAGTTGTTGTCATATTGTGCATTCAAATGAACAGTGCCAAGATGTGCTTTCACAGTAATGGACACTTCAATTTACGACTATACCACTATTATTATTGGTATCATATTATTGATATTTTAGGATCCAGTACAGTTTGCGTTGCACTGCCTATATAAATATACAGTATATGTAGTACAGTTTTTCTCATAGGTTTTTGTAAGACAATGTATGGTGGACCGATGTCTCTTATGGCCAGGATACACCAAGCTGACGCCAAACAACTGGCGCAGACAAAACCAAACTGTGTTGTCGCCTTTCGTTGGCTTATGTCTGGTTCTGTCTGGACCTAAAAGCTGCCTGTGAACTCACCAAACTGACAAAAGTTAACTGAAATGAGAGTGCGCATTCTGTCGCAGGAGGCCGTATCTATTATCTCGTTCACAACCCACTCTCATTCAAACACATCCGCTACGGACAATTTAGCTTACCCAATTCATCTATAGCTCATGTCTTTGGACTGTGGGGGACACCGGAGCACCCGGAGGAAACCCACGCGAACACAGGGAGAACATGCAAACTCCACACAGAAATGGCAACTGGCCCAGCCAGGACTCGAACCAACGAGGCCCACTGGCAGATTATTTAGCTTGTTTTAAGGTAAAACATACTTATTTTTAATCGAACCAGCAACCTTCTTGCTGTGAGGCGACAGCGCTACCCACTGCGCCACCGCGCCGCCCCTAATAAATATGTATTATTCATAAATAAGGTAGATTCATAAATAAAATGGAAGACTTGCAAACATAAGTATGTAATGTAGTTCCTACTCCACAACAAGTTCTTTGCAAAATGGTACAAAAATATAAGTATAAATCTAACAACATTTTTTGCACCAATCGTTACAAGATGTAATAAATATCAATTAATTAACCAGTGGTCATGTGGAAAAATGTGCTAGAAAGTTTTCATAAGCCCGTGTTATTCACATATATAAGTCACAGTGTAAGTCATATTCACAAATATAAGTCACAGTACATTTCAGATGATAGAGCTTTGACTTTTATTTCAGAATTTACAGTATATAAGTAAATTGTATTGATAAATAAGTTGAATTGTATGTTACTGTAGTTGCAGTATATTTAGTATATTAGTTTTCTGATACAAAAAAAACCTAATTACATCAGCAAAGTGTGTGTTTTGATGAATTGATAAAGGCACAAATGGTTTCTTTGAGAAGTATAAAAGTATTGTAGTTCAATATGAAACTGTGGTGTCTTTATTATGAAAGATAAAGACTTCTGCATAAATCGACATGTAAGAGTTTACATTCATGAATGTGAGTTTGTTTTTAATCAAATGGTAAATCATTTGAATTCTTTTTTTGTTTTTTGTAATTTTACATTTAAACAATGAGATCCAATCTGCAGGTATTTGCCTGTTTTTCTCTGTTTGCCATGAGCGATTGAACATTAACTCCTCAGCCCTTGATTTCCAGGTATGTCTCTGATGTTGAGGGAGAGGAAATTGTTTTGCTTCTCTTTGGCCTAAAACAGATTTTTTCATAGATAGGGTTGGTTAGAGACAGTCTCGCTATAATTTCTTCCAAATCGTGAACTGTTGCGGTTGCTTGAGCTGACTTGAGAGAGCAGTTTCACAGATATATATGGCTGTTACTGTAAAATCTTTATTGTAGTACATTTTAGCAATCAATATGTTGATTTGTAAAGAGTTTCCATTTATAATAAGGTAATCATTCTCAATTTAGAGCAAAGGTTGCTCTAGCTATATATATAAATATATATGTTGTTTTTTTCTTAGGTAATATATTGCAATAACTACTATACAATCACACATTTATGTAAATGGAAATACATGTTTTAAAGCATAAATTACATACATTTTATTTGCTCCACTTTCTTTTGTTATTTCCCCAATTAGAGGCTATTGTGTGGTCTGCTGTGATGATTTTTAATACATAAATAAGGCTGCAGTCTGTCATTTGGGATCTCTTTTTATTCTTTGAAATGTGATTACTTGAGTCAGTTACTGCTGACTTAAGGAGCACACACAGTTTTCTTGATTGTGGCCTGATTTATTTAAAGGCATTTTGTAGTTAGT
>CAIGQV010019088.1:152487-167119 GCA_903798115.1 Danio jaintianensis
CTTCTGTTGAACACAAAAGAAGATATTTTGAAGAATGCTCAAAACCTGTAACGATTGACTTCCCTAGGGAAAAACAAATACTATAGATGTCAATGGTTACAGGTTTACAGGTTATCTTGTTTTGTGTTTAAAAGTAGACTTTCATAAAGGTCTGAAACAAGTGGAGGGTGATTAAATGATGACAAAATTATAATTTTTGGGGGAACTATCCCTATATATATGTATCATATGCATACAAATAGCACATACACACACAGATACTCTGGCCTGTTTTGTTTAAATTCACTCTCATGCTCTGATATTTGTGCCAAGAGCTAATTTTCTTCTGCCAATCAGTGCAGTTGATTCATTGGCACTGAGAGATCTTAGGAGCCGTCAAAGTGGAGGCTTGGGTATTTCTAGCATCATCCATTTCATTTGTCAAGCTCTTGTTACACAGCCTCATGCAGTTAGGTTAATGCGTGGAAAAATAGATTCTTCAATTCTGTATTTTTCTGATACACCATTTTTATTTTATTTGTTTCCTCTGAGAATTTAGATAGCTCTGATTATACGTTTCACCAGGTCGAAATTGCACTGTTGAGAGGGAGAAAATAACACAGATAAGCATTAGAGCATGAGGCACATTTTATAATTCTATTCAGAAATGACGTTAAATAGGCTCCGAAATAACATTCTAAACATGTATTTTAGTTCCACTCACAACAAATTCTTTCTATTTCACTGAACAGAAAAATCAGGACAGAAAAATAAGAAAAAACTACTTTGTCTCTCATTCAGCTGCACCAATTCGAATATGTGTACATTTGGTGCTTGCTTTGCTTTTCTGGTCTAGTTGCACTGTAATTGATAATCAGAAATAGGCAACTGTTAAATGCAGTAATGTATTTTTTATATGAAAATGAAACACTTTGTCTGGATTGTATACACATTGATATGAACTACAATGACAAAAAATATATATATCTTTTTTAAGATTGTCAAAAATGTCTGCATTTGTGGGTAGTCCAGTAATCCAGTAAATCCAGAGAAACTGTGAAATTTTTTTTTTATTTTTTTTTTTTTTTTTTTTTTAAATTCTTTTAATATGTTTAATTTCAAGCAGTTCAAAGTTTGTTTTTTACTTCTTTAAGTAGTTCCATTTATTGTCCAACTTTGCAGACATCTTGCATTCACAAACGGCTATATTACACACTACATGAAAGGTCTCCATATTGTTAGTTTGAAATTTTTCACAGTCCTAGATGTTTTATTTATTTATTAGTATAGATACATTATAACCATGTGCTTGAATAAAAAAATAAGTACAATGTGCTGCTTTTGTTCCTATTGAATTGTACTAGAGTTATGGGGCTATTAATCTGGGATACGGGTAGAATTAAGGTGGTATGGGTGGGTTACGGTGTAAAGTATGATCACCAGTGTAATTATAAATATAATTACAGAAATTAATTACAGATGTAATTACATGTAGATAAATTTTTTAATATAAGTACAATATAAAAAGATATATGTACATAATACGTTTATTGTACCAAATGATTAATTTCAATGCAAGTACAAAGGCCACTTAATATAAAGTGGGAACTTTTAATTTATTCTCCTATCATTTTTTTTTTCTCTACAGAAGCCAAAGAAGCCGCCTCCACCATCCAAAAGCACAGGTATGAAAACACATCTTCAACGTCATTTCACACCCCACTGATTGCAGGAACTTCACTTTACTCTTCTCTTTTCATCCCAAGTTGTAGTAAGATGTAAATGTAAGATTGAAGCGTATAGAAGCTTAAACTGTCGTACTTATTCCAGTCTCTAAGGTCATGCTATGTGAAACTATTGCAATCATAGTGATTACAGCCTGTGATCAGCTTAAAGCTCATCATTGTCAAACATCTCAGTGGGTTTTGCTGATAAGTGACCATTATGCTAGCTGATGATGTTTGATTGGGATGCGTCTGATGTGCCTTGACTACCTATTGGTACTTGAAGAAACATACCAGTATGTCTGCATCGGTATGTGTGATTCATATGGCATGTTGATTTGAGCTGCTGTTTTTCAGAGAAACACAGTAGTGTATTCTCAGAAGATTAGAGGTGATGCCTGCTAAATTGACACATTAAATGGTTGCGTTGAACACAAACGCATCTCTGCCCACACATTCACAGCAGCATGTTGAAAATCACTTTGACATTTCTTTGGTAGTCACGATTAATTTTAGCTTAAGCCATATTAACCAAATGATTTTCATGGTTTGCTGAGTTTTTTTGACAAGATTTTGATAATCACTTTGCTGACTCTATTACAGGTTATTATATTTATTTAAAATCTTGAAGCTCATTAACTGAGAAAATGAAATGTATAACACTTTAACTTGTTTCATTTTAGTTAGTTACCATGGAAATCGTATTGGAAGAAAGTAGTTTCTTCCTCACACTAAAGTGTTTTTGAGACACTCTGTGGTTGTTTTTAATCTTATTTACACTTATGCCTTCGAACTGTTGTATAAACACAAGATCACAATACAATATTAATTGTATAATTAAATATGTATTTACATAATACTTTTATTGTAGCAAATGATTAATTTAAATGTACGTACATAGTAATTAAGGCCACTTAATATAAAGTGGGACCTTTCAATTTTTTTCTCATATCATGTTTTTCATATACTTTAATATACTTAATAAATAATTAATAAATAAATAAATAAAATAAAATTAATTAATTAATTAATATACATTATATAATTAATACATAATTAGTATACTTAATACATAATATACGTTCGAAGGCATAAGTGTAAATAAAAGTGAGTATTTAAAGGAATTATTTGTAAATATGAATCCTTCAAAACTGATAGAATATTTATGTAAAGTAAACTTAAATTATTTTAGATTTTTATCTGATTATATGTATTATTTATTGTTGGTGTATTTTTATTGTCATAAACCTTTTTTATTATAGAAAAGTGTTATTTAGTAAATGTTTGTAAATTGCATCTGTTTACCATAAAATTGCCAAAGAAGCTGACATGGCAACAAACTCACTCTCTCAGTCGATGCTGTGTATCAGCACTGCTGTGATTACCTCTATTTGCCCAAAAGATGTGTTAAAGAAATTAATTATTTTCAAAATATGTATTTACATCCATTTCTTTTTGATTTATTTCATTTCATTCATTCACCACAGCGGAATGAACCGCCAACTTATCCAGCATATGTTTTACACAGCGGATGCCCTTCCAGCTGCAACCCAGTACTGGGAAACATCCATACACACTCATTCACACACATACACTACGGACAATTTAGTTTATTCAATTCACCTATAGCGCATGTCTTTGGACTGTGGGGGAAACCAGAGCACCCAGAGGAAACCCACGCGAACACAGGGAGAACATGCAAACTCCACACAGAAATGCCCCACCCAGCGACCTTCTTGCTGTGAGGCGACAGTGCTAACCACTGAGCCACCGTGTCACCCATTCATTTCATTTTTCATTTCTATTTTAAATATTATGTTCATGCAATTAAGCATCAGCAGACTTTGCACACATATATAATAAAAGAATTGAAATCTAGTCTATCAAGACCAATCACTTGTATAAATGGGCTGTAAGAATAATGCAGCATCTTGCAGTTGACTTAGTTTAGAGTGGCAAAGATAAAAATAGTCTGATCTGTCTGTTCAGGTATGAAGATTGATAATGCGACTATACAACTTTCATTTTTTAAATATATTTATTATCTGTTTTTTGTCCTGTCTCTGTAATTCTGTTGCACTGTAGAAGCTCTGTCACGAAAACAAATTCCTCGTATGTGTGAACATACCTGGCAATAAAGCTCTTTCTGATTCTGATTCTGATAACAGCCAGCCAGTCCTTCACAGTTTTTTTCTGCAAAACATTCTAACAAAAAAAGCGGATGTTGTTATGCATCAGAGTAGACCGCATCATCCCAATTGCTTTTTAGAAAGCTTGCAGAAGGTTGCAAAGATTTGGTCGGTGTCTCTAGCCCACACAGGAAATGCAAGTCATAGACTGTATGTTTCCTATTGTCTTCAAACGTCTGTCTCAGAAGCTGTTCTACTTTTTTATCTAGTTTCTAGAGACTCTCAATCTGCAGGCTAGTAGTTTAAAAACTGATTGTTAACTTGTACAATATGCTTCGTTTCTCAGTCCTGAAACCAGAGGCTCCAAGTGTGGACAAGAAGCAACCGCAGCCACGGCCTGAAGATAAAGGTAAGGGTTCGCTGTCCAGTTCCATGCCACACATTTTACATACAGACTGAGGTTACATACTATGCCTTTCATTTAAAAAAAAGTATAAAACTGCTATGTAAAAGCGTGGTCTGTTGTATGAATGTCTAGTCTTGGTGTATCCCAAAAATACCATTTGTTCATTTATTTATATATTAATTAATTCCCATAGCAAATTTTAAGAGACAATGTAACTGGTTTAGAAAATATTTCATGCTTTTTTCACATGCATTCAATCAGGAATTTCAAAGCCATTTTTAATAACTACATTAAATTGTAAAAATATTACTAATACAAAAGCTGTGTATGTGCAATACAAGAGCGACGCTTGCATTGTAGACAGTTTTGTTGATTATGAGATTATATTTGTTTTAAATTGATTAGTTTATTAGTTTAACTAGATGTTTTACATTTTAAAAATTAGAGGGGGTTATTGTTGTTACTTTCAATCTGAACACTTCTGTACAAAGAATATGGGGTCAGCACAATTTATTTTTAAAGAAATTAAAAATATAATTTATTTAATGTAATATTATAATGGTCAGCAAGGAAGCATTATATTGATGAAAAAAGTGACTGAATGTCACAGAATGAAATTGCTTTTAAAGAAATACTTTTTTTTTTTTGTTGTTGTTTCGTTTTTCTTCATCGGAGTCCTAAAAATGTATTGGTTTCTACATAAATATTAGGCAGCATTACTGTTTTTAACATTGATGATAAATGTTACCTATGTGTGAAATTTGAATATTCTTAATGATTTCTGAAGGATGAGTAATGATGACATTTCTACTTCACAAAAATAAAATACATTTAAAAACCTGTTGGACAAGAAAAGCTATTTTAAGTTACATTATTTTACAATATTTAGGTTTTATCAGTTCTTTTGTACAAATGAAGAAGAGACTTCTTCAGAGAGAATCGTTATTGTAGCAAATATACACATGAAATGCAATTAAAAATAAAATTCAGCTGGTATCAACAAAGCATTTTTTGGGTCTATTATTGATTATTAATGTTTATTAAATACCATAGTCTGGGTCCAGCATTTCCAACATTAGTATTTTAGTAATGTAATGCAAAAATGGATATTACACCTTGGATATTGCAAAGAAAATAAATCAAGAACTGAAGTGAAATTGAAGCAGCATTATTTGCTTTCCTGTTTACAAATCTAAAATTAAATATCGAACAATATGGAGATCGTCAATCTCTTCGGGGTATTTTGTATAAGTATTTATTATTAAAAAAAAGTGTTTTGCACTGTGACCAACAGCCTCTCTCAACAGTATCAGCTATTGCGTTTGCGTCAAAGACTTCCTGCTTATTATTTTAATGTCACTCACTGAAATATATATTAGATTAACTCTATTGTGTTTAAAAAAAAACAGGCCTTTATATTTCTTTAGATAAAGTCTTGCTTTTTTATAGCAAGTGTTTGAACATAGAATTGTCAGAATACGAGTTGATTAAGTGAACATTATTAATATTGATTAAAAATGCATCAAATTGAGAATATTGAAGCAGATCTATGTGGAGCAAACATCCTGCCAAAATATCACCTGACCTACTTGTGTGACACAAATGACGCTAGTGAAAGTTCAGTACTTTAGATGCATTGCATTGCTTAAATGCATGCTGTCCATTCTATTGCTCTGTTAATATTGTGTAAATATCCTACATCTAGATAATTATCTGTGAATTAATAATGCAAATTAGAAGAGTGTTATTCATGAGTCACTTTGTGTGGTTGAGTAAAATAATTTATTAGTCTCAAACTTGTGTTTTTGTGTCCTTTTGTCTTTCTGAAGTTGTCAAGCCCTTGCCAGAGAAACCCGCCAAACCTGCAGGCCCCATCGTGCCCCCGAAGAAACCTGTGCCTCCAAGCAAGGGCCTCCTGCGTCCTTCAATCCACACCAAACGGCCTGACTTGCCTCTCACTCCATCACCAGCCGCCAAGCAAGTGTTGGTGTCATATGCTTTGTCTTCATTTATGTTTAAATTGTAGTAGCATGCTTAATATACGATTCAGTATATTCAGAGTCAATATATTTTATATCAAAAATTTATTTTTTAAAACCAGTGAGAAGTCAAAAGGATTAGCCCTGCAGTGATATTATAATATTTTCCACCTGATGTTTAACAGATCAAGGACATTTTCAGAGTATTTCCTATAATATTTTTTTCTTCTGGGCAAAGTCTTTATTTTTTATTTTTTATTTTTTATATTTATTTATTTTATTCATCAGGTTTAAGTATTCAATATTATACACCTTTATGATTTTTTTTTTCATTGTCTACAAAACAAACCACTATTATCCAAAAATTTGCCCAATTATCCTAACATGCCTAATTAACATAATAACCTAGTTACAGTAAGTCTTTAAATTGCACTTTAAGCTAAACTAGTATATTGCAGAATAAGTAGAAAAGTACTGTCATCGTGTCAAAGATTAAATTAGTTAGTAAAAATTAGTTATTACAACTATTATGCTTAAAATATCTGTTGAAAAAAACTGTTAAACAACATTTGGGAAATATTTTAAAAAGGTTTAAAAGAAATTAAAATTAAAGGAATTAGAGAAAAAAAATAATTAAAAGAAAATAATTTTTGTTTCAACTGTACATATATACACACATACATGCATTAAGAGACAATTTATAGTTATGACTTTGAGTACAAATATAATTTTATCATTTTATTTATTTCATTCTGTAAATTTCTTTAAAAAAAGCTCTAAATGACAATATTTTGATTTGACATTTGGGAGAATTGTTACTTGAACTTTATAGAATAAAGCTAATATCAACATTTTATTTAAACCCGTACCTTATAAATCCAGTAAATCAAGAAACTACTAAGTGATCTCTTAATTTTATATATATCTGATATATAGTGGGAAAGCATTTAAGACTATGATGCCTGCAAATAGTGCAGACAATCATTTCTAATATTTCCTCATGAACTCCACAGGCAAAATGGAGACATTCCTCTCTCAAGAAGAAAATCCGAGAGTGAACCTGTTCCCATCAAGCCAAAAACTGTTGTGGATATTGGTGAAAAGAATACAGAAACTGGTAAGTCATTCTTGACTGTTTATTTGTTAATTTTTTTCTGTACATGGAGTTGTTTAGCAGCTAAAATAACCTCAAACCACACTTCATACACACGCAACAACAATAAAAAACAACAAAGGTAGTCATTTAGTTTTTGTATTTATAAACCTGTGACTGGCATAGAGGCCATAACGCTAATGTTTGGAATGGCTTAACTTCTGGTCAGTTAAAGTGTGGCTCTGTTTGTGGATTAAAACCATGGATCTCTCGCCGAAAGCAGGATTACTCTGGATGATGGTTCAGATCTCTAGAGCAGGTGGCTCAGCCCCAGAGGAGCATGGGAAAGAGCCCCTTTGTCCTGTTCTAAAGCCTTAGTCATCTCCATGATTTCTTGCATGCTTCAGTCTATTTGTCACACCATTGTGTGGTTAATACCACACCTGAACCAGTCCCCTGTTCAAAAATACCAATGCTGACCATCTATTCTGTTTTATTATTATTATTATTATTAGTAGTAGTAGTAGTAGTAGTATTATTAGTATTATTTATATTTTTTTTTTTTTAAAGGACAAAACACCTTTCTCTGCTTTTTAAAGAATTGCACACTCTTCACTATTATAAGAGGCCATTCACACAGAACAGATTTTTCCATTCCAGTGCATAATGTTTCTGCTGGTTTTTCTAAGCAAACACTCGCTTGATGGACGTGTGTGAGCATTACACTGACGTCAACAAAGAAGGACTGGATTTTGGCCTTTTACTTGCAAAGATGTGTTCTGTGTGAATGGTCCCTAATAATCTTTTTTCGATTTTTCTATATATATTTTCTCTAAGACAATATGTTTATCTGAATGAATGTTTTCAGACCTTTTAAACAAGATAAACATTTTACTCAAACCCATAATTAATAAATCAAGTTAGTCCATGGGTATTTTTTTTTATCTGTGTATATGTTCTTTTGTTGCTTTGATTTCTTTTATTGTCCTCATTTGCTCATCACTTTAGTTGAAGTGGTAAGTTATTATATTTACAAGTGAATATAGATTTTGATGATTGTCATGTTAAACATTACCTTTGAAAGATAAAGGAAGAGAGAGATTCATTAACTATATTCAGATTTCTTTGTTCCCATTTTTTAGTTTTTTTAAATGTTTTATTGATATCTTTAGTCTTAAGTCAGGTTTACCCTGTTTTGAATCAATGCATTCTTAATTATCACCACATTTGTCACTGATTTGTGAAATTACAGAAAATGAATATAGCTGTTGCCAACTATTTCGTGTCATCAAAATTTATTTATTTATTTTTATTTATTTTATGACAGTGCACCTGTTTACACCTAGTGACACAAAATACAAATGTAAAGATGGCATAAAACATTTGAAGCTTCTACACTTTCAAGAATTTGCAGTGGTGCGTTCATGTGGTCAAATGCATTCCAAAAGACCAGCTTCCCTCATGATTGAACACATGATTGTTATGGCATGTCTCATTAGAAGAGCATTAAAACAAGGTTGTCATCCTTTATTACGGTGTACATGAACACACGGATTGTAATCAAAATAATTTTCACTCACTTGTTTTAGCACTCGCTCTTTGCTGCTTAATACAGATTCATAGTAAACAATCGCTATGAACTGTACTTGTGAACCTCTTTTGTGTGCCCATACAGTGAAGGGTTATCGAAACTAAATCGCAAGTGTTCAAGAGATGCATGCTATTGCCAGTTGAAAGCAATAATGCATCTTAGTTGACCACTTGTGATCAAAACATGTTTACGCCATTTGGAAACAAGGCTATTTTGGATTTTTAGCTTCAGGTAAACTATTGTAATCTTTGCAAAGTAATTAAAACCTATTTAACCCACTGATAACTGCTTAACCGTCGTAACTTATCTGTGAGCTTAAGCTTATTCTGATAACAATTTTCAATTAAGTCATAGACGTATGTTTTAAATGAGTTCTTACTGTTTACATGTTAAAACCTTGAATGTTGGCTTGAAGGCAAAAGGTTTTGATAGGGAAAAAAGTGTCTGAACTGCTTCAAAGCTTTAAATTTAAGAGGGTTTTTTTTTGTCAAGAGGCTCTACCAGGATACTGCTTCAGACCAATGTTGACTGTGAAGCATAGTGGTAAAGTTGCTGTAATCGCATTGTTCTGAAAGGTCATGAGCATAATTTTGCACTAGCGATCTGTTTTTTTGTTTGTTTGTTTTTCTGCCAACTTCAGAAAAAAAAATGATGTCAGGTTATGCCAGTTCTGGATGCAGGATAACATATGAGACCTCTTTTCACTTCGGTTTATGGGCATGTTTTTACTTTTTTGTTGGTTTATTGTGCTGTCGGTTTCTGATATCTGAGGTAAAGAGTGGCCAAAGGTGGTTTGGTAGGTAATTATAGGCATATTAAAATAAATTAGTCAAATTTTAAATGCCAGATTTTATGATTTTGAACTGACAAGCCATTCCCAGATGAGCGATTGGACATTTTTCAAACACTGACACAATCTTCATGCACATCATTCAGTCATGAATTGTAATTTCCTGCTCTGTTGGGTTTTGATTTGGACATGATGGAAACTTACCTCATATGACTTTTAAATAAGCATGTATAACATATACTGTATATAAGAGCAAGAGCTAAGATGAATCATGTTTGACTTTGCCACTGAAGGCTGTTCACTTTTGTGTGTTTTTTGTTTCCCTATTAGTTAATCTCATGAGTTTTGATGATGTCTCTTCTTCTTCGGAGAAGTTAAGCCACCCGACCGCACTGCGACCAAAGATGCCTGGGAAAAGACCACCTGCTCATAGAGGCCACTCCGTGAGTATACTGTTCTTTAGCTTCAGATGTGATCTCTGTTTACCGTAGTAGTTCACCCAAAAATAAACATTTACTCAACCTCAAGTGTGTCTAAACCTTTGAGTTCCTTTTTTCTGATATTTGGATATTTTGAAGCATGTTGAAAACACTTTGCCATTGAAATCCATAGTAAAGGGGGGGAAAAAACACCATATGCTAGTTTCCAACATTCTTCAAAATATCTTTGTTTTCAACAAAATAAAGAATCTCAAACAGGTTTGGAATAAGTGGGAGGAAATTATGAGAGGATTTTAGTCTTCAGGTAAGTTATACCTTTAATGCTAAAATATTAATTCTAATATCATTGATAATAAAATAAAAATGCTTAATAAAATATAAATTAAATAATAATAAAACTTGATAATTAAAATGCATATGCAATGATCAGCATGAGTAGACCCCATTTTGAAAATGAATATTTTTATCCATTTCTCAGTGAATATAGGTATTATATTATGTTATATTTGAACAAAACTGATTTTTTAATAAAATAAAATTTTAGTCAGCGAACAATTTTAGAAATAAAAGATAATACATTTAAGTTCAAGTTAAATATTGCAACAACAAAAAAATTAAAATAAAAAACTAAATTTTATATATATTTTTTGTTTCTCTTGACTTTTATTTAATATTTTTCTCTGATATATAAATTTGGGGGTACTTATTTTTGTACCGTTATTGTAAGTTATTTTGTCAGATTAGCTCCAGATTTGGCTCGGTACTGACTAATCTAATGTATATGCACACATATAATGTTGTATAGCATTTTATAGAAAATATACATTTTAAAGATAGATTTGTGAGGGTTGTACTCATATATGCTGAGCACTGTATATATTTAATTAAAAGTACATTTTATTTAGCGCACTCATTAAGTGCCTTCCTATCACCTGGAGATAAACATATTGCACTAGTTTTCATTAACTTGAAATCATTCATTTAATTTAAATCCCATTTGTTTAGTAGAAGAAAAACATAAGGACATCGTATTTAATTAAATGTTGTTATATTAATTAAAATGCATGTACCGTTCTCTACATCAACCAGGCAGCTTGCATAACTGTTGTAGAATCTTTAGATATAAATAGAGTTTAAATTTCTTTGTTGGCAGAATTGTGGTGTTGGTTTATTCAGAGTTTACAGAATGGCTAAAATACCACACTCTGCTTAAAACCGCAGATATGCAGGTTAAGAAAACCATTATCTATCAAATCTCATTATACTACCATAAGCATTTATTTTTAGATCATATCTCTAAAAAAACACCCTTCTTTTGATGTAAAGCGTGGCAAAATGGAGGGATCATGCAGTGCTCTAGTTTTGATTGAAAAATGCTTCAGTGGTTAAAGCCTGAATGGGACATGTGTTAAGTATAGCACTATTTGCACTTTCTTCTTGCCTTGTTTTTCTAACATCGTCCCATGATTCCTTCAGCCAAGCAAGGATGTTGGAGAGAAAGCTGAGAAAACAGAGAAAATAGATGAAGTTGAAACCGCTCCTGCTCCTACTCCTACTCCTGCACCTGCACCTTCCACACAGAATTCAATTAAGGTAAATGAACCTTTACCTCAAATACATCCTTAACACACTTCAAAAATAAGTTTTTGTCTTGTTTAGGGCTGCAACTAACAATTATTTTGATAATCGATTACTTTTTTATTTATTTGAAGTTTTGCTTATTATAACTGTATAAAACCATAAATAAGGGTATTATATATGTATCAAAGTATACTTTAAAAATTCAAAAGCCACATTTTGAGTTTAATTATCTTTAATTTTGACATTTTAAACCTTAAATGAAAAACAAAGTTTGTTTTTGAACCGTAAAACTTCTCTAAACATCCAAAATAAAAATAAACAAAAAGCAAAACAAGTGTTGTACTCCTATTATATTCACATTATGAAATAAGGACATAAACATGCTGACAATAAGATATTAAGCTGTAGGATTTGTTGAAATATCAAAATTATAAATAAACAACAAAATATTTCTTTTTGAAACAGGTAGAAATCAGAAGAAGAGGTAAACTTCCACTGCTCAGTGCACAAATATAACGTTATAATAACTTATAACTTATTAGCATTAGATGAAAACCACAACATTGACTAATTGTAATATTGTACTGCTGCTGCTGTTGGTTGCCGATTTTGAACATGCGGTGTGTCACTTTATTCACACCTAAAGTAGTGATCTAAAGTAATCTAAAGTAGTGCCATTTATTTATTCATCACTATAGCTTGTAAGGTAATTGTGCAATGTGATGCTCGCGAGTCGCAACTGAACTGATCTAGTGTAAATGTCCCGAAGTTAGCATACAGTTTAAACAAAAGCACTTAAACTATACCATTTTGACCCGATGAAGATGACTGGTAGGCTTCTTCCATGCCTCGAAAGCTCAGTCATGCGTAGCGGGCAGATTACTGTCTTCTTACAGGCATTTAATGTAAGATTTTCTCATGCCTTGGATGACTAGGGGCACATGCTTTTTCCAGCAGCCAATTTTGTACCCTACATTGCGCAAGTGGCTATGTATTTTGTCGTCGTGCTCCTCATTCATGTGAGCAGCCTAACTTTTCAATAACGGCATTCGTTGACAACAGATTTCATTATCAATAATTATCGATTTTATCAATTAGTTGCTACAGCCCTAGTCTTGTTACCAGCTCAAATGTCTGCAAATTCTTAAATCAAGAAGCATTTTCTAGACACATAAAAATGTTGTTTTGTTTTCAGAAATATTAAGTCAAAATGAAGTGAGGTTTTCTTTGAAATGGTAAAATTCATTCATTCATTTTCCTTCGGCATAGTCCCTTTATTCATCAGGGGTCGCCACAGTGGAATGAACCGCCAACTTATCCAGCATATGTTTTACACAGCGGATGCCCTTTCAGCTGCAACCCAGTACTGGGAAACATCCATACACACTCATTCACACACATACGCTACGACCAATTTAATTTATTCAGTTCAACTATAGCATGTCTTTGGACTCTGGGGGAAACCGTAGCACCCGGAGTAAACGTATATAATGAATAGGACCAGCAGCAAAAAATTTTTGTATAAATTAATAAATAAAATGAAAAAAGTCCAAAATTCTCAATTAATACCTCACATATTGTACATGGAGAAACAAGAAACTCATTGCAAAACACTAGTTACTTATACACTATCCATTTATCTGTATGCAATAACCACTTTCACCAATTGTTACTGAATTTATACAAAGTGTATCTAAGAGAAAAGGTCATTTTCTCCATATCAAATGTATATTTTAGTTGTACTTAATTTTGACAATTTTTTTTACTTTATTTATTTATTTATTTTACTAAAAGGTTTCTTGATTTAAGAGTTTTAAACAAAAACTCTAAGTAGCAAAATTATTTTTGAGATGCAATTCATGCAGAAGAGGTTTAGAAATGCATAAGAGCAAAAAAAATCCTTATCATAATTATGTTTTGGGTGAATCTCTTTTGGTAATATGAATAATGAATAATTGAATAGCTGAATAAAAGATTCCCTCACATGCCTGTGTGATTTAACTGTGACTCCTTGAGAACACGTCGCATGAAATGATGTTTTCAAAGCTTTGTTAGCAAGCAGCAGCTCTGATATGATCTCGACTGAATGTCTGGCTCTTCTTTTCCAGCCCCGAGGACTTGTTTTAGTATGTAGAGATCTTTGCATTAAGCTCATGTGTCTGGTTTTACACAGATGCTTCCCATGTTTGGTTAATTGTACAGAGTATGTTTGGGTGTCTGGTAGTTTGTTTTTTTCTTTTCTTTTTAATAAAGTGAGGATGAATTGGACTGAAATAGTATTACAACTTTATTTTGACCGATTGATCAGTTTTGTTATAGCTGTTTTAGATGTAAGTCCTTAGATTTTAAAGCTGAGAGAAATCTCATTAAATGGATTGTTCACCCAAAAATTTACATTTTTTTAGTCTCAAGTGGTTATACACATTTATGAGGTTCTTTCTTCTGTTGAACACCAAAGAAGAATGCTGAAAACTTGTAACCACTGACATGCATAGTGAGAGAAACAAATACTGTTTAAGTCAATATATACAGGTTTTCGGCTTTCTTCAAAATATCTTCTTTTGTGTTCAACAATAGAAAGAAACTCAAACGGGTTTGCAACAAGTAAAAGGAGTGTTAAATGATGACAGAGTTGTCATTTTTGTGTGAACTATCCTATTGAGAAAGCAGCTTATTAGCAAGTTGTGTAAAAAAAAAAGGGCAAAATATACAAAATGGACAATATATATATATATTTTTTTATAAATTTGTCAGTTCCATGAGTTTTCACTAGTGATGATGCACTAATATTTAATTTTCACTTGTATAAAGTTTATATTTCTGACTGTCTGTTTGTCTATCTATCTATCATGATGTTGTTACACTAGAACACAATGACACAAGATCACTTAAGAAGGTGTTCACAATCAATTCAGATCTC